>CAUYRH010039736.1:0-35922 GCA_963574655.1 Perodicticus potto | reverse complement strand
CTGAATACTATCAAAAACTCTATGCCCAGAAATTTGACAACGTGAAGGAAATGGATCAATATTTGGAATCACACCCTCTCCCTAAACTTAGGAAGAAATAGAGCTCCTAAACAGCCCCAAAAAATGCCCTGGTCTGGATGGCTTCACACTAGAAATCTATCAAACCTTCAAGGAAGAGCTTGTTACTTGTATTTTTTATGAAATTTTTGAATTTTATGAATTCTTTATGTATTTTGGGGTAATAAACCCTTATCAAATGTGTGGTTTGTGAATATTTTCTCCCATTCTTTGAGTTATCTCTTCACTCTATTAATTGTCGCTTTTGCTGTATGAAAGCTCTTTAGTTTGAGGTACTGTTATTTGTTTATTTTTGCTTTTGTTTACTGAGCTTCCGTGGTAACATTCAAAAAGTTATTGCCACACCAATAGCAAACTATCTTTTTTTTTTCTTTTTATGCAGTTTTTGGCTGGGGCTGGGTTTGAACCCACCACCTCTGGCATATAGGGCTTGCACTCTACTCCTTTGAGCAACAGATGCTGCCCAGCAAACTATCTTCTAATAGTTGTATGCTTTCAGGTCTTACAATTACATCTTATTCCATTTGGAGTTGATATTTTGTATATGGTGTGACAGGGGGGTCTAATTTCATTTTTCTGTGTGTGGCTATTCCAGTTCTCCAACACCATGCATTGAAGAGACTATCATTTACCTGTTTTGTGTTCTTGGCACCAGTGTCAAAGGTCAAGTAACTGTCATGTGGATTTGTTTGGGGTTCTCTGTTCTGTTCCATGTGTCTGTTTTTAAGCTAGTGCCTTGCTGCTTTTCTTTTTATAGCAAGTCAAGTAGCATGAAACTTCTAGTTTTGCTCTTTTTCCTCAAGATTGCTTTGGTTATTCAAGTTGTTTTTTTGGTTCCATATGAATTTGAGGATGTTTTTTCTATTTATGTGGAGACTGTCATTGGTATTTTTAATACTGAATCTGTAAATTGTTTTTAGTAGTGTCTTAGTCCATTTTGTGTTGCTCTAACAGTATGTCTGACACTGAGCAATTTATAAACAAAAGAGGTTTATTTAGTTCATTGTTCTGCAGACTGGGAAGTTCAAGATTGTGCTACTATGTCTGGCAAGCACCCCATGCTGCATCCTAAGAAGGTGAATGGCATCACATGAGAGGAGCACATATGAGAGCAGTGAGTGGGCATGTGTCAAGAGAGGAGGTCAAATACAAGATAGTCTCACTTTATAATATGCTCCTCTTACAGAAACTTGTCTAGTACTGTGAATGCAAGAACTCCCTCCCTCCCAAGAGATGTCATTGATCACTTCATGAGGGTGGATCCCTCATAACCAAAGACCTTGGTAAGGTCCCATGATCTCTCAACACTGTTACATTGCTGGCCAAGCATCTACATGAGTTTTGGTGGGGACAAACCATATTTAAACATAGCATGTCGTGTGGACATTTTAGTGATGATGATTTTTTCAGTTCATGAACATGGAGTATCTTTCTACTTATTTATGTATTCAGTTTCTTTCATCACTCTTTTATAGTGACGATCTTTCACCTGCTTGCTTCCTAAGTATTTTATTATTCCATAAATAATGGAATTTATTTTTCTTTCCAGATAGTTTGTTGTTAGTATATAGAAGACCATTGATTATTGTATGTTGATTTAATATCCTGGAAACTTACTGAATTGTTTATTATTTCTAACATTTTTTGGTACAGTTTTTAGTGTTTTACACATATGGTTATGTTATCTGTAAACAGGGATATTTCACTTTTCCCTTTCCAATTTGGATACTTTTTTGATATTTTCTCTATCATAATTGCTCTGGGTCTGGTACTATGATAATTAAAAGCGGTGAGAGTGGGCAACTTTATTCAGCTCTGTATCTTAAAGGAAAAGCTTTCAACTTTTCCCTACTGAGTATAACGTTAGCTGGGGGGTTGTCATCTCTGGCTTTTGTTGTGTGAAATCCATTCCTTTGATGCCTAATTCATTGAGAATGTTTATCTTGAAAAGAAGTTAAATTTTGTCAAATGCTTTTTCTGTGTCTATTGAAATGAATCTATGGTTTTTACCTTTCTTTCTGTTAATTTAATATGTCACATTTGTTGATTTACATATGTTGAATCATCCTTGCATCCCTGGGGTAAATTCCACTTGATCATGGTGAATGATCTGTTTAACGTGCTGTTGAATTCAGTTTGCTAGTATTTTGCAGAGATTTTTTGTATTTATGTTCCTACTTCAGGTATATTAGCCTGAGTTAATTTTGTAGTGCCTTCATTTTTGGTATCAGGGTGATGGTGGCTTTGTAAAATTTGTTTGTAAGTGTTCTCTCCTCTTCAATTTTTGGAAGAGTTTGAAAAGAATTGGTATTTGTTCTTCTTTAAATGTTTGACAGAATTCAGCAATAAAACCACAAGGTCTTAGGCTTTTCTTTGATGGGAGACTTTGCTACTGATTCAATCTCCTCACTCATTGTCATTCTGGTAAGATTTTCTTTTTCTTTATAATTCAAGCTTGGAAGGTTGTAGACATCAAGAAATGTCTCTATTTCATTTAAAGTATCTAAATTTTTTCTGTATAATTGTTCATAATTGTCTCTTATGATCTTTTGTATTTCTATTGAGTCAATTGTAATGTATTCTTTTTGCATTTCTGATTTATTTGAGTTTTCTCTCTTTCTTGGTTCAGGTAAAGTTTTGTTGATGATTCTTTTCAAAAAACCAATTCTTAGTTTTGTTGACTTTTCTACTGTTTTTCTAGCTCCTGTTTCGTTTATTTCTGCTCTAATTTTTATTATTTCCTCCTCCTACTAACCATGGGTATAGTTTTTTTTTTCTTTTTATTCTGATTCCCTTAGCTGTAGCATTAGATTGTTTTTTGTGACCTTTCTTCTTTTTTGATATAGGTGTTTCTACTATAAACATCTATGGAACATCTTTTACTGTATTAGTATGTTTGCTTCTATTTTCATTTGCCTCAAGAAATGTTTTAATTTCCCTTAAAATTTTTTTCAGTTATGAAATGCTTGTTCAGGGGCCTGTTGTTTAAGCTCTATGTGTTTGTGAATTTTTCAAAGTTCCACCTATTATTGATTTCTCTTTTTTATCCCATTGCTATCAGAAAAGATATCTGATATGATTTAAATCTTCTTAAATTAGTTAAACCTTGTTTTGTGGCAAAACATAGACTCTATCCTGGAGAATGTTCCGTGTGCATTTGAGAAGAACTTGTATCATGTAGCTGTTGGAGATAATATTTTGTAATATTTTGTATGTTAAGTCCATTTGGAGTATAGTTTAACTTTGACATTTCTTTGCTGATTTATCTCTGGATGATCTGTCCATTGGTAAAAATAGGGTGGTAAAGTCTCTTATTATTATTAAATTGCAGTCTATCTCTCCCTTTAGATATATCAATATTTACTATATTCATATATATAGATGTTCTGATGTTGCTTGTGTTTATATTTACAATTGTTACATCCTCTTGCTGAATTGACCCCTTTATCAGACCTTCTTTGTCTGTTTTCACAGTTTTGAACTTAAAGTCTATTTTATTTGATGAAAGTATAGCTATTCTTGCTCTCATTTTGCCTCCATTTGCATGGAATGTCTTTTTCCATTTCGTCACTTAATCTATGGGTCCTTCCAGATGAAGTGAGTCTCTTATAGGCATTATATAGTTGGATCTTGTTTTTCTTTCTATCCATTCAGCCACTCTGTGTCTTTTGATTGGAGAATTTAATCCATTTACATTCAAGTTAAGTATTCTAGGCAAGGAGTTAATACTGCCATTTTGTTATTTTCTAGTTGTTTTGTAGCCCTTTTCTTTCTTTCTCTCTTAATGTCTTCCTTTGTGGCTCAGTAATGTTTTCTAGTATTATGGGTTGATTACTTGTTTTTAATTTTATGTATATTTACTGTAGCTTTCTGCTTCATAGTTATCATGAGGCTTACAAAAACCTCTTATAGTTATAACAGATTATTTTAAGCTGATAATAATATAAATCATACCTAAAATAACTATACACTTGTACTCCCTCCTCCCACATTTTGAATTTTTGATGTCACAATTTACAATGTTTCATTTTAATATCCCTTAGCAAATTTTATAGCTATTATTATTTTAATACTTTTGTCTTTCAACCTTTATACTAAAGACATATGTGATTTCCACACTACCATGATAGTATTAGAGTATTTTGAATTTAACTGTGTACTTAACCATTGAGCTTTATATTTTCAGATATTTGTACATTACTTACTATTCTCCTTTCCTTTCAGCTCAAAAAACTCCCTTTAGCATTTGCTGTAAGACATTCTGGTGGTGATAAAATCCCTCAGCTTTTGTTTGTCTAGAAAAATATTTCTCCTTTATTTCTAAAGGACAGTGTTGTTGGATGCAGTATACTTGGTTGGCAATTTTTTCCCCTTTCAGAACTTTGAATATATTATTCCACTTTCTCCTATCCTATCCAGTTTGTGCTGAGAAATCTGCTCCTAAACATACTGGAACTCCCTTTTATTTTACTTTTTTCTTCTTTCTCCTTTCTTCTTTTTTCTTCCTCTTCTTCTTCCTTTCAAGATTCTTACTTTTATCTTACCTTCTTCTTCTTTCTTCTCTCTCCTTTTAAGATTCTTTATCTTTGATTTTTGACAACAATCTTGTTTGGATTAACTTACATCTTCCTTTAGATTTGGACATTTTTCAACTCCTATTTCTTTGAAATAAGCCTTTTATCCCTTTATCTTTCATTTTTTTTGTCTTACTCCTGTGACTTGAGTATTGCTATTTTGATGTTGTTTTAGAAATCCTATAAACTTTCTTCATTCCTTTCTATTCCTTTTTCTTTTGTTGAGTTACTGTATATTTTCAAATAACCTTTCTCCAGTTTTAAAGATTCTTTTTTTCTGCTTGATCATATCTCTGTTGATGCTGTCTATTGCATTTTTTAAATTTCTATCGTTGCATTTTTCAGCTTTACGATTTCTGTTTGTTTAATTATTTCAGTCTATTAAATTTTTCAATCTATCATTTTTTGTTTCCCACATTTTGCTGAGTTCTCTCAGTGCATCTTTCTGAAATTCACTGAGCTGTTTTAAAACAGTTATTTTGAATTCCTCATCCACCAGTACATACATTTCCATTATTTTAGTGTCAGTCAGGCACCTTATTTTGTTTATTTGGTTATGTTATACTTTCCTGATTTTTCTTGGTCCTTGTGGTCATGCGTTGGTATCTGTGCATTTGACCCAGTAAATACTTACTACAGTCTTCATAGACTGGGTTTGTGTAGGCAACCCTGTAGCATGCTCAGCATGTGGTATGACAGAATTCCAGAGCAGCTTCAGCCAACAAAATGCTGGGGCATGCTGGAAATTTGGGATTCACTACAGCAGGTGTGGTTTTATAGCAAGCCAGAAGCCTGAGGACCACTGCAGCTGGTGTAACACTGCCAGAATCCTGTAGCAGATGTGGCCAGCACTGTTCTAAGGCATACCAAAAGTCCAGGGCTACAGAGGACTGTAGCTAAAGGTAGCTAAAGGTAGCTAAAGGCTATCTGGAGCTTGCTAAAATTATCCCAGTGGTGGTATTGCCCCAAGATTAAGTTCACCACAAAAGTCTGAAGCCTGAGGCTATGTCATTTCTCAAAGTGCTGGGGTGCTTTAGAGACTAAGGCTGCAGGCACTAGTCTGTAATATAAGGCAACGGAAGGAATACCTGGTACTGGGCTTTACTATAGCAGGCCCAGTGTTCAGGTCTAAGTCAAACGTCCTGTCTCCACACCACCACCCCCCGCCCCCGCCAGGCAGATAGTATCTCTCCCCACACCGTGGTTCCTGGGGTAAGAAAAGGGGTGACAACTATAAAACTAAAAGTGACCTTCTGACTCTCTTCATTGTATCTGTTCTTATCATTGTAATCTAGCCAGGTACTGGGATCTCTCATTTGGTTTTCTTAGCTTCTGTGAAGGTATTTTCATGTATTTCTGTATAGGGATGATTGCTGGAGAGTCATAATCTGCCATTTTACTTCAGCCCTCTTATCAGTGCATTTTCCCATTAAGAATCTATTCATATTACATACAAGTATAGCAAGCAGACAGCCCTCAGAATGGGAGAAAATTAAAAGCTATTTTAAAAGCTATGTTGCTTTTGGTAGACTTGTGGGAAAAGGCTGGATTTGTTGCCATTTGACCTTTCTCAACTTATGTGGTACAGCTGAAATGACACACAAAGTTCAAGTTCATCTCTACAGGTAACAGAACTAGAGACAATACAGACCCAGACATTCTTGCACCTACTCAGGGACATCTACATAACTGTTGCTTCCTTCACGCCTTTATTTTATGTGAAATGTAGGTTTCTTGGGCCTCACAAAAAGGTAGCCCCTACCTAATCAGTCCCTCTTCCCCCTGCCTTTTTTCTTCTCTCCGTTTGCCTTTAAACATATGGAAGGTCTCCCCTATGGAAAAATCAGCCCACCAGCAGGGATTATAAGAAATTTTCTATCACCATTTTTAGACATTTCCAAGTGCCACAGTTCACCAACAAGAATATGGAAAAAATGCTAGAGCTACTTGGTTTATTAATTTTGTCTTGCACCATTATCTTGATTTCAGAAAAATGGAGAACTCTCCTTGAAACACTGAAACAGCTCCAGTACAAACTTTAAAAATATATATATATATTTGTATTCATGGTATGAAGCAGGTGTCCAAGATAAAACATATTTTTCTATATGTAAGTCTATCTATTGTAACCAAAATTCACAAATATAATTAAATACATTGTTGATCCACCAAATGTAAATAGCACTGTTAGAAAATATACTATTTAAGGGTAGAATGATATTCATTTATACATTTTGTGTTGGTTTCTTTTTAATGTGTGACAATAGCATCCTAAATTAAAATGATTTTTAAAATTTCTATTTTTTACATAATAATTATAGATTATTTTGTAACACACACATACAATGTCTAATCAAATCAGTGCAATTAGCAGATTTATAACTTCAACATTTTTCATTTGTGTTTAGAATATTCCAAATGCCCTCTTCTAGCTACTTAAAAATAAACAATATGTATTAATTTGTTAACTACAGTCACCCACCGTCCTATAGCAGATGAGTTATTCCTTCTATCTGGCTGTAGTTTTATGTCAGTTAACAATCCTCTCCCTACACTGCCTCCTTTTGAAATCTAGTAACCACTATTCTATTCTCTACTTTTGTGACATCAATGTTTTTAACTTTGGCATAAGAGTGAATCTGAGGCTCGGCGCCCATAGCACAGTGGTTACTGCGCCAGCCACATACACCCAGACTGGCAGGTTTGAATCTGGCCTGGGTCAGCTAACACAACAATGACAACTGCAACAAGAAAATAGCCAGGCGTTGTGGTGTTCACCTGTAGTCCCAGCTACTTGGGAGGCTGAGGCAAGAGAATCAATCCCTTAAGCCCAGGAGTTGGAGGTTGCTATGAGCTGTGATGCCACAGCACTCTAGGAGGGTGACAGGTTGAGGCTCTGTCTCAAACAAACAAACAAACAAACGAAAAAGAGTGAGTCTGGAGGACATTTTACTAAGTGAAATAAGCCAGGCACAGAAAACAATACCTCATACCTCGGGTCCTCAGTCTTTTGCCAAAATTTTTGTTTGTTTGTTTGTTTTTCTTTTTATTTCTTTCTTTTCTTTTTTTTTTAGATAAGGTCTCTTTCTGTTGCCCAGCCAGGAGTGCAGTAGCATCATCATAGCTCACTGCAGCCTCCTGGGCTCCAGTGATCCTCCAGCCTTAGCCTCCCAAGTAGTTCAGACTACAGGAATTCGCCACCATACCAGGATAATTATTTTATTTTATTTTATTTTATTTTATTTTATTTTGTTATTTTATTTTTGTAGAAATGGGACCTCTCTGTTGCTCAGGCTGGCTTAAGCTCCTGTCCTCACTGGTCTTCCAGCTTTGGTGTCCCAGAGAACTGAGATTACAGGCCTGAGCCGCCATGCACCCAAACTCAACACTTAAGTTTCAATCTGATTGCAAAGTTGCCTAAGATCTCCAGTTCTCCTTTGTCCCTATTTGTAAATTCCATGAAGATTTTGCAAATTATTCTAGAAGACAAAACATTATCTGCCTGTGAGTATTATTGCTCCTATGATCATAGGGACATAAGAGTAAATCTCCACCATATGGGGAAAACCCAAATGAACTTTCTACTGGCTGATCCCAAATATTGGCACATACTTAGGGGAAAAGGGCATTGTTTTAGCTCCAGCTCTCTTACTTGGAAGATACTACTAATGAAGGTATAGCAAAAGGCAAAAATCCACAAATGACAATTTATATTTCCTTTCCTTACTGAAAGTATCACAAAATTTATCACAAAGTATTTTCTTCCTGAATCTGTGAAAGCGTTTTGAAAATGAATTCTCTCAGCTATTGTGGACATCATTGGTCTCTCTTTACATAACTAACACCTTCTCAGCTGTGGCAGTGAAATGAATCCATGACACAGGTGTGAAGTGTGTAAGCAAGATTCCCAGGCAGGTTGAACGCAGTGAGCAGTCCCTGAGGTCACGTATCTGCAGGGTAATTAGCACCCAAAGTGTCCGCACCACTTCCCCACTTAGGATGGCAAGAGTGAGAGCCCACGAGGTGAAGAGGGGACTCACAGAGCACGCGGAATGTCAGGAGTTTCAAAGGCAAAGGCAAAAGCAAACCGGGGGGGGGGGTGAAGGGTTAGAAAGGCCGCATTTCTAGCCATAAAATTAATATGGAAATATTCCAACTGGAAATGGGCTTTGATAGGGGTACCAGTTTCTAATTCTTTGTGGGCGTATTAATTTTGAAGGAGTGAAAATAGGTAAATATTTATCTCAAATTTCAATATGTACTTGAGCAGAATGTATGAATCTACTCCAAGAGGCTTCAAATAATCACCCCCTTGGAGTTCTTTTTAATACTAGAAAAGTTTATTTCACAGAAAGTTGAATATGAACATGTACCCGACCCGATTTTGATGTCATGGTAAAGCAGGCTCCCTGGAGAGGTGACATGGACTTTTCTGCTGAACCACCCTGGGACTATTGCTGCCTTGGCTTCTTGGTACCCTTCAGGTCAGATAATCATCCGCAGAGGACGAGATGGCAGCCAGGGAACCTCCCCTCTGGGGTCTGCATTTGCACCTGCCTCCCAGGTGTAAAAATGCACATCATTTTTGCACAGCTAGCAGCAAGAGACAGTTCTAAAAGCGCAAGGCAGGCCCTACCTCCAGCTGGGCAAAACCCTCCAGTGGATTTTCTTCCTACTGTGAATAATACCCAACTCCCTCCTGTAGTCTGCCTGGCCCTGACAGGCAGTGTGGGAACTTGGGTGCAAACGTCTGATTGGAACCTCCCTTTATTCAGAGCAAACTTTTTCTCCACTTTATTTTGACAGCTCAAGACCACGTCAAGATTTGAGATAACTTTGAATCAGCTAAAGTACTAATTTGCATGTAGAAAGAGTCCACAATAAAGGAAAAGGCTATTGTTACAGACATAAAATTGCAATATATCAAATCCTCCAGGAGTGATGTATTGATGTAATCCAGAATGGTGTCATGCGTTCTTCAGCATGAAACAGAAATCAATATCTCTCTCTCTCCCTCTCTCTCTCACACACACACACACACACAAGCATGTGCGCACGGGCTCTTGGGAGCTTCCAAAGCAAAGTGACTGCCTACATGGCCTACATGGCACAGCATTCAGATCAGCCCCCTGTTCATCTCCTTTACACTTTCACCTTCACTTACTTCCCAGACCAGCAGCCTCTTCCTCACCAGGGCCAGCGGGTAAATATCTCCAGCTCTTTCAGACACACAATGAACTGTGGAACTAAACAGCCACGGCCACCATGTACAGGTGGGGCTCTGTCCTGATTAAACCTTTCCATAAAACCCACACTTAGCATGTGGACCAGACAAAAACAACTGTACCGAAGGTCAACTCACAGCCCTGGTGTCGGTACCACCCATACCTCCTGGGCGTGGCCCCTTTGCCCCAGCAGATGTCTGCTCAAAGTCACTTCTGGCTACCGGGGCTACATTTTCCAAAGCAAGGCCCACCAGCACTGCCCTGAAGCTCCCTGGTGAGCTGGCAGAGAAAGTGATACCAGAATTTCAGGGTTTTTGTCTCCGCGATTCGAAGAAGGAAGGGACGGACCACAGGAGTAGTGGTAAGTCAGTATTTATTTACAGGAAACAAGAATTACAACTACAAGAAAAACCAAACCTCCAGGCAGAGAGGACCCAGGAAGGGAACAAGCTCTCCTGTTCCCTCTCCAAGGTCCAGCCGAGGTCTGTGTTGGAGGGGAACAAGCTCTCCTGCTCCCTCTCCGAGGTCCAGCCGAGGTCTGTGTCTGAGCTCTCTGCTCAGGGGTTTATATAATCCCAGGAGGTTGTTTTGCCGGAACTTCTTAGGGAACTCTTAGGGCGTGGGTCTCCGGCAGTTACAGCCAGCTGTCCATCTGAAGACTCAGGCCCTGGAAACTGACATGACATTGGCCAGTCACAAGTGCACGAGGAGGAGACAGCAAGGCGCCATCCATGAAATGGACTAGCCAGAAGAGCACAAGGAGGAGACAGCAAGGCGCCAGTGTCGCCCCCACAGGTGTCCGGCCCTTCCAGCAAGCTGGTTCCTCCATCGCCACAGCATCAGCACTGCCAGGGCCAAGGTGGCAGGTCATAGGGCCGCCTTGTCCTGCATCAAAAGGGCAGTGGACACTCTAAGGTGCTGCCCAGAAGAGGCCACACCCCACCTCTCATCTCCAGTCCCAACCTGGTGCAGCCTCGTCCTATCACATGCAGACACTGTCATTTCCTATATGTGTCATGACGAGACAGTGACCAGGAAACCCTGCTCTGTCCCAATACTCTGAAGAACTGACACTCAGGACTTCTAGTCCTCTGTTTTATTCATCCATTCATCCTCTACCCAATTAAAGATAAGCTCTGAGAGGCAAGTGCCCTGTCGCCCTGTCTGCTGCACATCTCAGTGTCCCCAGAGCTGGGCAGGATGCCTGAGGCAGGCTTGAAGTAAGACCTGACCAGGTGGGTGGCTCCTGCAGCCGGCATTAGGCTGGCATCAGAGACCACAAACGCTGTGAAGGTGCCTCTAACACGACCCCCCAAACCAGTCAGGGGCCCTCGTGAATCTCAAAGAAACCTTCCAGAGACCCAACAGGAAACTGTTCCCAATTACTTTTTGCCTCAAGGTAGTTTCATCTAGACTGTCCCAGACGTGACCGCTTCTCACATCTGTCTGTTCAGTCAGCGCAGCTGCTTTGCCAGGCCCTGAGTGACACGCGGCCCTTAACTCCTGCCCAGTGAGCTGCTGTCACCACTTCCAGAGCAGAGGGGGCTGGGATAGCTGGGCTCCGTGCCATGCCCTTATCTTTCAGATCAGTTCAACCACCTCCAAAGATGCTTTTCCTTTTACAATAACAAGTCCTGCAGCAATGCCTCTGAAGAGCCCATTATTCTATTTTCAGATTTTAACAGTGCAAATGTCTCATTGCGGCTCATTTTGTAGCTTACTGAGCTGTGTTATATCATGCAAATTCTCCAAATACAAACGGAACATGTCTCAGAACACTTTACAGCTCCATCCCATCCTAAACCAAGCAGAAAATCCAGCAGTTCAGAGGTGTGGGTTTGGCAGTGCTGTCGATGGGCAGAGGGGACACTGGCCAAAAGGGCCACCACTACCTTACCAACTGGGCAGGTCTGAATTGAAGGGGCCTCTGCTTTGGGGAGTGGGAGGAAGAGACAGAAAGAGAGAGCGAATGATCAGATTTTATTATAGTCTTTGAATAGTTACAAGAAGAAATGCATTAGTTCACCTTATCTAACCAAACAAAACACTCTCAAAATTCTGCTTTCTGTGGTTACTGAAATTAATTTCATCAGATACTAAGCAAGAGCGGGCATGGGCCCTGGTAGGCAGCAACTGTCATTATAGGTGTTAGCCCCAGGCTGGCTGGGGTCAGTGTGTAAGACCCACAGTTGGATGTGCGCTCAGCCACCAGCACAGCAAGTGTCGCCACTTCACGACGGCGGGACCCGCCAGGCAAACAAGCTCCCTCCACTCATCTGTTGACGAACCTGTTGTCATTGCTCATGACTGATACATGGTACTCAGCTGTTCCTTGGTCCTTCTTAGCGTCCAAGCTCAGCCAAAGCCTCCAGACCCCAATCCTTTCTTGCAGATTTACTTGTTCCTATTTGTCCGTGTGATTTGGGACAGGGGTCCTTACTCTGAGAGTCTTTTTCTTCATCTAACCTTAAAACATGGAAACTGGGCAAGAAAAGTGTTTTCTAAAACTTCAGCTACTCAGTAGCCCCTTCATGATTTTCAAATCCATTTATTTTGGGAAGAAACCTCACATATTATTGCTGTAAATTAAATGTCGATACCAAAAGTCAACAGCACTATAAGAGAAGTTTGGTGGTGGTATGCCTTCAAAGACATACTATCTTCGCAGACATCAGAAACTACCAAAATGTTGCATAACATTAACCACATGATGGCAACCACTGAGAATGTCTCCAAGACGGAGCCAGAATAATTTGCTTTCTTCCTGTGGGCTCAGCATCATTTATGCTGTGTCCTTGTAACACCTAAAGTCACCTGACACACCGTTAGGGCAGCGTTTGACAAGCTCTCGCCCACTCGCCAACAGACGGTTGCTTTCCTGCGTAAAGTTTTACCAGGACACTTGTGTATGTTCTACGGTGGCTTCTGTCCACAATAACAGAGTCGAGTAACCACAGAACCATACAGCCTTAAAGCCAAAATATTCACGTGCGATCTTTATAGAAAAACTTTGCTGACCCCCGGACAAGTGGATGGACACAATTCTCAGAGGGTCACTGCTTTCTCTAAGTTCCCTGTCTAGGCTCCCTCCTTGTGCTGCTTTAAGCCACTGAGGCTGTGGCACCTGTGACACCAGCCATAGGAACATGGCTAACACTTTGCAGACAGACAGAGAGAGCTGAGTGTGCAGTGAGCACCCCAGGCCCGTTCACACAGCTTCTGCCCATCACCCCACAGCCCACCCACCATCTAAGAGGGCAGCAACAAACACAAGTAATAACCTGCATCTAAAATTTCTTTTCAACTTGAAAGGAAGAGAACCTGATGTCATTATGTTAAAGACTAAACTCAGTGCACACTTTCTAAGTCAGGGAGTCAAGGAACGTCTCCTGGGTGAGGACCATGAGAGTGGCACTCAGGCCTGGCCTTGCTGTGTGCGGAGAAGCCAAGGGAGTTCCCAGCAGGACGTCTTGACATATGAATCCCTGAGACCTCAAGGCATCAGGTGGTTTGACCACCAGGATGAAGGGAATGTTTGGGCTTATGAGGGAGAGAGCAGGCCAGATGGAGAGGGAGAGGCAGGTGAGGACCACAGGCCAGGCCCACTTAGTCACATGCACAGCCAGGGTTTCAGTCTAAGGTGCCAGGAAGCCGTGGAACAGCTGTGTAGGACAGTGAGCCTGCAGCTCAGAGCCGGGAAACGACGTCACAGCAGGGAGGGTGTTTCTCCATGAAGATGCTTCAATTTAGCTTGCTATGCACTATTCTATTACATTTTCTTTAAAACTAACTGATAAAGGGAGACAACAGAGAACGGATAATCTGGATAAGATAATTCGTATCAGAAAAGGCAGCAGTGACTTCAGGACTGGAGCTGAGTCTCCAGCCAATATAGATTGTACATCTCGAGGATGCCACCGGCTGCCACCAGCTGGGTCTCTCTGTATCTCTTATCTACATCAGCGTTTCTCGGCCTTCATTGTTTGCATTATTGCTCCCTACAGAGCCTTCCAAAAAAAAAAAGGTTTGTTTAAGAACCATTTTAGGTTTACAGAAAAATTGCTACGATAGTACCGAATATTCCCACACCCTGCATGTGCAGTTTCCCTGCTGTACATCTCATATGTAAGAATGGCACATGTGTTACAATCAATGGACCCTATTGGCACACTGTTACTTACAGTCCAGACATCATCAAAATTGTTCTTCCTGGATCCCACCTGGGCTGCCACTTTACGTTTAGTTACTGTGTCCCTTACGATTCTCTGGGCTGGGACAATCTCCCAGACCTGCCTTGTTTCAGATGGCCTCGGCAGTCTGGGGGAGAACCGCTCAGGTGCTCTGTCCAGCATCTGTCAAATGGGATCTGTCGGACGTGCTTCTCACGAGCAGACTGAGGTTATGAACCTTTCTTTGGGAGGAAGACCATCCATGTGAAGTGGTATTTTCCTCTCATTCTAACAAGGGCATGAACACAGCTTTGGACAATGGAGCTCCTTAAGTCAGCGTCTGTGTCTCTTGACACACCCAATCACCGTGTCTGAGTGTGTCTGTGTGTGTCAGGCTGTGTGTCTGTGTGTGTGCCTGTGTGTGTATCTGTGTATGTGTCTGTGTGTCTCTGTGTGTCTATGTGTGTGCCTGAGTGTGTGTCTCTGTGTGTGTGTCTATGTGTGCTCTGGTCCAAGAGGCTCTGGTAATTTATTTTTCCCAATCACTTCACAAAATCTTACAGCAATAAATATACCGCACCTCTATTACGTACTGTAGTTACATCTGTACCATATCCATGAAGAGAGTAAGATTTTTTTTAATTCCTCAACAATCAATGTTATGCCTTAGGGACAATTTCAATACCACTGATAATTTATGATCAATATCTGTGTTTATATTTATGCTTTTTAACAGACATCAGAATAGGAAGCACCCAATAAAATCACCATTGTGATTCTGGGTCATTAAATACAGTTTCCAGAGTCAGCAACTTTTGGGCCCCTCTCCTTGCTAAAAGTACACAATCTCTCAAGACTATTGGATGAATGCTTTACTCTGGCCAATTCAAAGTTGCTTCTGCCCACCCTCCACCCCCAAAACAGCTCGACTTAGGATGCCTGATCATCTATGGTAAAGAAAAGCTATGTATCCAAGAGAAATGAAAGGGGTGCTCCTGAAATGGAGAAAGAGATTCTAAAAACACAAAACAAAGCAGACAAAAACACACACTAGGAAAAGGAAGCCCTAATTCAGTAAACGGCGCTGGGGAAATGTGATAGCCACGTGCAGAAGAATCAAACTCGGATCCCGACCTCTCACTGTCTACAAAAACTAACTCATCAATTAAAGACTTAAATGTAAGACTTGAAAACATAATAATTCTAGAAGACAATATAGGAAAAACTCTTCAGAACACTGACCTATGGAAAAAAAATTGCCTAATACCCAAAAAGCAAAGACAGCAAGAAAATAAATAAATAAATAGGACTTAATTAAACGAAAAAGTTTCTGCACAACAAAGGAAATAATCCACAGAGTAGATGACCTATAGAATGGGAGAAAATATTCATAAACTATACATCTTACAAGAGATTCAAGTCCGGAATCTACAAAGAACTAGAACAAATCAGCAAGAAAAAAGAAAAATAATCCCATGAAAAATGGGGCAAAAGGGACAAACATAGGTTTTTCTAAAGACAGACATATGGCCACAAACATATGAAAAAATCAGCATCACTAATCATCAGGAAAATGCAAATTAAAACCACAATGAGATACCATATTACTCCTGTCAGAATGGTCATGGGTAAAAACTCAAAAACCAATAGATGTTGGCATGGATGTGGTGAAAAGAAAATGCTTATAAGCTGCTGGTGGGAATGCAAATTAGTACCTCTATGGAAAACACAATAGAAATTCCTCAAAGAACTAACAGGATAGACCTCACATTCAGTCCAGCAATCACACTACTATGTATTTACCCAAATGAAAAGAAGTCATTTTATCAAAAAGGCACATACACTTCAATGTTTATTGTAGCACAATTCACAATTGCAAAGATTTGGAATCCACCAAAACTGAGGAGGGGATAAAGAAAGTGTGGGGTATATATACCACAGAGTACTCACTACTCAGCCTTAGAAAGAATGAAATAATGTCTTTTGCTGCAACTTGAATAAAACTGGAGATCGTTATCGTAAGTGAAGTATCTCAGGAATGAAAATGCAAATACCACATGTCCTCACTTACAAATGGGAGCTAAACAATGGGTATATATGGGTCATAAAGTCGGGTAATGAACATTGGAAACCAAGAAGGGGGAAAGGTGGGAGCATGAGGGGTTAAAAATTACCTAGTGGGGACAATGTACACTATTCTATTGATGGGCACTCTAGAAGCCCTGACGTCATCAATACACAATTCATCCATGTACCTCCTAAATCAAATGGACTTTAAAAAGGAATAAATAAAAACCCTATTGTTCTAAAATACTTTCATCTCCTGGGGTTCCTTTTCTACATATGCAGTGGGAGGACTCTTCACCTCTGGACACAAAGCACCCCGGCTCCCATCCTCCTGGCCATGGCAGCAACAGCCTTCATTTGTTCTGTGATCTGCTGGAGAGTACAAATGAGCTACTGTCTGCTGAACTGGAAAACAGCAGCATCTTAAAAGAGCCATTTCTGAGATGGGACCATATTTAGTCTCCTAGGATCATGCAATATTACAAAAGGAACACAGATGTACAGAAGGAAGAGAAACTGTTGGTGACTACCTGCCTTCTGAGCCCCCGAGGTGAGAAGCAAGAAAGATGGCATGGAGTATTCTCATGGAGCTAAAATCTGAAGTGGCCAAATTTCTCTTTCAGTTTCTTTCAAGACTACTATTGCCAGGCATCAAATTTATTAGAACTGATGGTGCTTCACCAAGCCCACATCAAACCCATTTTATCTCAAGCAATATATTTCCCATTCTGTAATTATAGTGTAGCGCCAATCATTAGTCACTGAGAAAGGCCACAAATTCCATTTACCATCCAGTAACTCACATTTCCCAAACTTGCCTCATGATAAGATTTACCTGGCATAATTGCTAGCTAGAAAAGAAAAAAGAAAAGAATGAAGATAGGAGAGGGGAGAGGAAAGAAAAGGGGGAAGGTAGGGAGGAAGAGGGAGGGAAAGAAAGAAAAGGGAGATTTTGGGGTCCCCTGGCCCTGCGGGGTCAGAATCTGGTGACAAATCAAGTGGTTACATGACAGTTTAACTCCGGGGTTTGAAAGCTTGATTTAAGCCATCTGCGTAGGACACACAGCTCGCCGAGTGTAGCTGAGCAGGGGTCTGCACTCAAGGAGCCTGGCTCCAGAGTGTTTTTACCTAATCAGGTTTGTTAAAACTAGGGGTCTGGCCAGGTGCAAAATAGAAGTGAAGGGATGGCTGTTTGGATGTAGAGCACGTCCCACCTAAAAGTGGCGGTTACTGTTCAGTTCTAGATGACTTCTACCACACGCAAATGGAAGCCTGACATTGACAGACAACGACCAGACCTAACTTTTGAGCCTTTACTGTGCCTGAAGCACTTTTTTTCCTTTTGCACATAATCCACTTAGTATTCAACCACCTGTATGAGATACATCTATCATTTTACTAAAAAGGATGTATGCTAGAGAGGCTAAGTAGCTCACCCGGTATTGCGCAGCCCTGACTCACGCTCAGGCACCCTGGCCATCTGATCCACAGCCTGTGCTCTTAGCCATTGCACTGCACCATCTCTGGAATATTTTCGAGAAACCCTCAAATTTGGCACTTTTTAAAGGGTAGATTTAAAAATATCTACTACCAAAAAAATGTACAACAGTGTGCACACCCAAAAGGCCATCTCTTTGGTGTTGCCAGTTAGCAATCTCTAGCTTAGACACACAGAAGCTAAAGCCCCTTGAGGTACACAAGCTGCTCATTTCCAGTTCTGCCATCATGGCAAAGAGAATTCTCCTGAGACACACATGCTTACCAGCCCTCCAGCAACACAGCTGCATTGCTAAGTGAAATGATGCCTCCATCATGCCAGCCTCTCATGCCTCCCCATACAGACAGGCCTAGAAGATTGTGACTGACCAGAGGGCTCCGGCATGGGTATGTTCAGGAACAATGGGCTAAGATGGAGCGAATGCCAGATTTCCACCATCAATAGGGAAATAAAATCTCCGAGCAGCCCTTTAACCATCAGTCAAACATTTTTGTAGTTAAAATAAATACTGAAGGTCACTGTTTTAGAGGGCAGCCTCCCCTTTGAGGCCACAGTGCCTTGCAGCCTATAAAACTGCATGGGTAAGTTAATAGCACATGCAATGGGCCATTGCCTTTCTCTCATTTTAAAAGCACTTGGCAACCAGTCATGGGTAGTTGGGATCTGCAGGAAAACATCTATGGCTAAAGCAAAGAAAATTTGTCTAAGGGTATCCTTAAACATACTCACTGATGGTACAAAATAGGCCACCAAGAATATGTAATTTTCTGAGCTCCTAGATGAATCACATTGGTTTCTGAGGGGAAAAAAAAGGCTTGGTATCTGCATTTTCCTTCATGTATTCAACTAATAATATTAATTCAGGGTGAAGTCATGGCAGTCACTCTGCACTAAGCACAGGGGTAGACTCTGAGGTGCAGAAGAACGAAATCAGACCAATCCTACTAGTGGAACTTACCCCTCAGTGGCTTGGAATAGAATGATCATTGAAATCTAACACTCTACATAATAACACAATTTCAGGCAGTAACAAGTGCTGGAGAGAGTATCCAGGGAAAGCTTTTATGAGGAGGTGACACTTAGAATGAGACTTGTTTGTGAAGAAAGCTTAAACTGTGCAAAGACAAAAGAGAATAACCAGCAGTTCTCAGCCTGTGGGTCGGAACCCACAGGAACTGTATTAAAGGGTCGTGGCATTAGGAAGGTTGAAAACCACTGGAATAAACACTCTAATTAAAGGAAACAGCATCAGTAATCCAATTATCCCTTGTTGATTAGAAAAACCACTGTAGTTAGAGTAGTTTAGATAAACAATTGCAAATACTTTAGATAAAGTCATTCATAAATATCTTAGAATTTCTTCTTTTATTTCTCCCATGAACCCCAACAAATACCCTTAGCCTAATGGTGGATTTATTCTTTCTCATTACTAAATGACACGTTGCATGAAAATTATGCCATGTGGACAGGTAACAAAGGGAGAGATGTGAGACAGACAGAGAGGTCACAGAGCACGAAAGTGTCAGATATATGTCTTTAGGAGACACCCTGGAAATGGTACCTCTACCACCAGCTGCTCCAGTTGATACCACCTGCAGCCAAGATGAACCACCCAACTAAGCCCTTCCCAACTATCTGGTGCAATAAATTGTCCACAGAGCTGATGGTTATTTTAAGCCACTAAGTTTGGAGTTACTTATGCTATGAAAGATAACCAAAATGCATATTTTTAGTAAGAATTATAGCATTACAAAACTGATTCCTATATTTTATTTTATTTTATTTTTTATTCCTATATTCCTATATTTTCTCGTGAGAAAATTTCCCTAAATGTTTGGCATGAACACAAAGAACATCTGCTTCCCTATATTCCAACTTAGAAATTCTCAAAAGTAAATAACTGTTTACTTGCACCTCTTGCACCTCCTCAGTATAAGGGAGAAGTCAGTTTGAAAAGTTGTTAGTTTGAGAATTGACAGTTTGATTTCTCCTAATTATGGGGAAAATAATAAATAGATAAAAACAAAAACCCTGTTACTCTTCTCGGTTAAATTTTGTGTACTTGGTCCTAAGAATACAGAATAACCTTTTTGTAGATTTTAAATTGCTTTTGGAATATTATTGTGTATGAAACAGTAGAGATTCTGTTCATTTCCTTATGAGATATAATTTACTAGTAAGAAAATAATAGCCATCTCAGAGAATGATTCAGCTGGGCTTATTTAATAGTGTTCTCTCCGTCTTTAATGTAGTTGCACTTTTTATCTTGTAAACAAAATTATTCCTAGCCTTAGGTCAAGACCATGGAATTTTATTTAGATGTATCTGCAAGTGGAGGCGAGGGTAAAATGGATGGTGTTACCAGGAGGAATTAATGCAGAAGAAGGCCCTTAGAGCCTGGGAAGAGAGTTGGGTGAGTTGTTCTGAGGAATTATTTCTGGGTCATGGATCTGGATCTGAGCTCCTGTCTTCATTCCCAGGAAAGGGGAAGAATTATGACTATTAGGGAGGGATGAGAGGAATGTCAAACAGGGCAATGCATAATGGAGGTCAAGGGCAGAAGACAGGATGAAATACATATTACAAAAGAAAAAAAAGAGAGAGAGAGATGCCCAAATTACTGTAGGTAATCTGAGATTGCTCTATCGATATATGGGGAAATAATAAATGGGGAAGACCTAAACACTTTCAGACTTCCTGGGATGTTCACTATGGTTCATTATGTCTAAGACATAAGAACAGCTCCAGGGAAAGTTGCAATGATGTGGTTTTCCTATCATCCCTGCAACAGCCTCTTCCTCTCTCCCCTGCCTCCTCCGCTCACCTCTTGTGTTTCTAATACTACAGATGGGGGTCTGGCTGAATTGGCCTGTGGCCACATAGTATGGAGAACCAGGTTGGGTGGACTGTCAGGTCTAGTGCTATAATATCCTCACAGATGCATCCCCCTTTATGTCCAGTCTGACTTTTGTGGGCTTCTCTGCTGACCCTAAACTCTGGGCCACTTAACTGTGGCCAGACTAGCAGGCTTGGGTAGCATAAAGCCTACATGTTAAAAAGTGGGTGTCCAGTAACATATGAGGAGTCACTTGAGTTAGATGGAGTAAGCCTCTGTGCACCTTATATCCAAATCTGTCTGATATTCCTTGTTTGTGTGTGTGTGGCGCTATTGATGTGCCTTATATTGGGAGGAGATGCACCTGTGGAATTGGGCAAATGACTCTCTATGATAGATAGCTTTTATCAGATTTTCTCAAGTTGACATCTTCATTTTCTCAGACACACCTGTCAGAGCATTGCTAATTTCCCCATTAGGAATGAGGGAGAAGGTACCCAGGTGATGACTAAAATGCACCACCAGCAACATCCATCCCATACTAACTTTCCAATTTATTTCTATACACACGTTGCCCTGAGCCTCTGAATAAAATAAGAATTCTGTTAGCAAGGAACAAAGGGGAAATGGACGTTGGCAACTAGCAGTTTCTGGCAGAGAGACCAAGAATTAATTCTGAATAATTGATAGCAAAGCAAGATGTAGTCCCTCCGTGACCATCCCACCAATGCCACGGCTAAAATATGAGCCACGGGTGTGGCAAACATAAGTAACAGCTAAAAGTGGGAGAAACAGCCCCTTCTGGGAGAAGTGGTCTGCAGTTGTACTGGGCTGAGGAAATCTCCCAACAGTGGCTGACTGCATGTGATTCCTTTGGCTTTGAGCTGGGTGTTTAGAAAGCCATGGATACAGGCCTACTCCTGTAAGTGGCCATGCCAGTGCCACTGCATTGTAATGGAAATGAAATTGCAAATAGTAGCAGTTGACTTCTGCAGCTTCTGAAGTTCGCAAATAAAAAGAAACAAACCGAAAAACCTAATTTTCACAGACTGCAAAACACATTTCAGAAATGGAAAAGGCAAAGGCAGAAAGGTGATTTTTGTGTTCTGAAAATACAGTACTTCAGCAGTACATGAACCTGTTAGTCCCTGATGCCCCATTAGATGGGAGAGTGGGCGTCTTCTTTATTAGACCTCCATAAAGGCCAACTGTTGTCAACAGCTAAGCAACTGAAGGGTGGTTTGATGACTCTGATACTTATCTCAGATACTAGGTCAGAGCACAGCTGCACTTGCCCTTCAAATGTTCTGTCCACTGGAGCTCTGCACTCAAGGACATATGCCCATCTGTGAAAATAATATGGGCATGTTGTGACCCAAAGCAAGGAAAAGAGAAATACCACAATGCGAACCTAGTAAAGGTGGAGCTGGCGTTTTATTCCTGTTTTGCAAATAGGCCCCCATTTAATTGGCCAGATAAGACTGTATTGAATCTGCAAATCATTACTGTCCAGGTATGTTGTCTGGGATATTCAAGTTATATAAAAGGTGGCTGGTCATATCTTTATAGGCTCTAAGAGGGTAAATGTGATTAATATTTAAGCAACAAAGGGAAACATTTAAGCTTTAATTACTTAATTGAACTGTGGTACAGCTTAGAAGTATAACAGAAGTTTAGGTGAGTGACTATTTTGCTTGAATAAGAGCAGGTGGTGTTACCTCTAACAGGGTATGGAGTCTCAGCCTTGAGACCAAACATGATCTGGATAAGCTAAACATAAGTTTGAACTTACCTTCCCCCCCCCTTTTTTTTCTAACCAGGACATAAATTCCACAGAGGATGAGGTGTCTAACTTTGGGTTTAAACTCAGAGGTCTTTTTCAAAGCAAAGAAAGCACTAATTCACCTTCAGCTCCTGTCTGGAAGTGTTTCTGCCACAGGCTTTGCTGACTGGTCCATGTGTGAAGCCTCCTACTACTTGCCAATCACAAAAGCATTTACAGATCATGACCAGGTTCAAGCATGTCAGTTTTGTTGTTCAGCAAAGCTAATAACGTACGTGGAGAGAATCTACAATCTGGATTTTTTGACCAAGGCTCAAATCAAATGATCTGCCAGGATATGGAGAAATATGAGTCCTTAACACCCAAGATTGCATTCAGCTAAAAGGGATAGATTCAAACACAGTGGCTTCATAAAAAATATATAATTTTTTCATATAAAAAATATCCAGATATAAACAAGCTAGTAGACCTAAAACGGTAAACTAAAAAAGCCATCAAAGGCCCAGGCCCCTCCTAGCCTCTTGCTGTTGCACTCAATTTAGATTGTGCCTTTCAGGCTCCCAGTCTCAAAGTTATGGCCTCCCAGCCAGCATGGCACCATTCCAGGGAGAAGGGGTGACAGGCAAAAGCCACACACTACCCATATCTGCCCATTTTTATCAGAATAAGATAAGGGTCCCAACAAACCCCTTTCACTGACTTTCACTGAGATCTCAGCAAAACATACTGGGTCATGCAACCAACCTTAACCGCAAAGCACAGCACAGCAGGGTAAGGGCAGGGAATAGATCCAAAAGCAAACAGACCACGAGCTAACGCACCTACTCTCATCTGCCCTCTTACAAGTGGGGCTTACTGGTGACATTTTGCATAACTCTTATTTACTTCCTTCTCCATGCATCTATTGCTGCTTAATGAGTTACTACAAAACTTGGTAGCTGAGAATGCCACTGCTTTATTTATACCATGAATTTGCGTACCAAGAATATGAACAGGGCTCAGTAGGGAGATTCATCTGTTCCACATGGAATTGACTGGGGTCACTCACTGGTACCACGTTTTTTGACTTGTCTGGTCTAGAGGATCCAAGAGCTTTGTCCAGCTTGACAGGAGAGGCTAGCAGACTGAACTCACCTGGTCCCTCTCTCCCTTCTCCATTAGAGAGGCTCTAATCCTCAGAGCCTCTCATGTGGCCTCCCAGAAGAATAGCTGGGTTTCTTATATGCTGTCTTGACAATCCAAGACCAAGTGCTCCTGAAGACACTGGTGGAAAGACACATCTTATGATCTATTCCCACCTCCACTACACACTGTTGGCTAAGTGAGTCACTAAGCCAGTGCAAGTTCAAGAGCAGAGCATTAGACTCCACATCTCCAGGGTAAGGGTGTGAAAGACCACCCAGCCACCTCTACTCTCACACACTCCCATCCTACCTCGTACCAGGTGTCCAGGGAGAAGGGAATCTTAACCCATGATCAGCTGTGCTGAACTGATTTGGGGAAACATTTGTCTCACTCTTTAGCTGAACACTTCCCCACAGGCTTTGTTAGTGCTCGTTTTTTATTTTTTATTTTTTCTTCTTTTTAGAAAACTGGATTTATCTTTCATATCTTCAGATTTCACAGAGTGGAAGCTCTACCATCTCCCATTAGAATAGATTAAGTGAGGTGCTTCCCTATATTACCAAAGAAAATGCCTCCTAAGCAGCTCAGAACATATTCTTTTTAAAAATTGATTCTTTACAGTTTAAGTCAGAAATAACCTGCTGCTGTGTCAATATCAGCACTCTTTCAAAATGAACTGATGCTGCTTAGTGGGAAATGACCTTAAGTAATCTGTTTGCCTTGCAGCTGGACCCTGACACATTTCTGGGTTGACAGGATCAATCAGACATGGAATGTTAAATGTGGCACAACAGAGAGTGATCATGGTTGGCCTGTTCTTTGTCTATACCCCCACAACACCTGGGTAAAGTAAGAGCCCAGAAGCAGAGGCTCAGTGAGCTCTGACATCCTTCAAGGTGCACAGAGAGTGGACATGTCCAGGCAGGTGTCCCTGGCTCTGACTCCAGGCTCTGTGCTCTTCCTCATAGAACTCGTGTGGTCCTGAACAGGTAAAAACTTTCTTTTACCTTTGAAAAAGCCACTCTTGGTGACAATTATTAGTTTGCCAAGTGCCTAGAAAGGCCACTGCAATTCGTGCGATGCCCTTTAGAGACCTTTCATTTGCAGCAAGAGAGAATACTTCCAAGTTTTGGCAATAATGGAGACAACTTCACCTGATGTACTTTGAAAAGCACTAACTCAAGTTGGCGCCTCGTCCTCCCATTCAAACAGCCATTGCTCATCCTCAGGGCACTGAGCACTCAGGATTTATCTATGGCTGCTTACCCATCACCGAGCTTAATTCTCAACACATACATGTTAAACAAGGAAAATAGTTAGTTCTCTCTTTAGTGTTTAAAAAAAAATAGGATTTTGGAATATCTGTGCTTGTCTCCCTATCTCGGATCTATGAAGATGAATTTTCCAGCACGTGTGGTCTGGGGCTATCAGAGTGGGTACATTTTCAAGGTCTTAAATTAGATTCTGTTGTAAGCTATAAGACTTCTGGCCAATTGTTGAACCTCTTCGTATTTCAGTTCCCCCTCTGAAAAATGTAGGCAATCAGAGCACCTACATCACAGAATTGTTCTGAGGATTAAATCTGTTAAAAATTGAAGCATTAGGAACAATGCTTGGCACAAACAGGTATCTAGTAAGTGCTGGTTAACACTCTTATCACCTTCAGCAATCTCACAAAACTTCCCAGACCCAGCACTTCCTACGAGGGACCCAGAAGTGGTATGTAGAGAAACTAAATCTGAACATGCTAAGAAGGCCCTGGACACCAACCCCACCCTCACTCCCTCCTGGACTTGACATCATACAATCCTCTACCACCCTCACATACCCCAGGAAGTAGCAAGGAAAAGTCAGAAATGACTGAGACTGCATTTTCTCACCCAAATCTGCACATGAGAATTCAGAGCAGCCATAAGAGCATTCAGGTGGACGCAGGGACGGTTCCAAAGGAACCAGAGGCCCTTTCCCTTCAGTTGCTTCAGTCTGGTTGAGATGCAGACTATCAAGTGGGGCTACAGGGCAGGTGATGCTGCAATCCACTGTCCAGGCACAGATAAAGGCCTCTTCAAGTGTGAACGGCAGTAAGTGGAAGTTGGCATAGCCGAAGAAGATCACAAAGAACTTTAGGTGTGAAACAACACTGTCCTTACATCCTAAAATAACAACAATAATGACAATGAACAAAAAAGGCTTTGGCCTTGCCTCGTCCCCGAAACCTGACAGCTCAAAGGGAACCATACCTATATAATGAGGGAGGGAGGAATTCTTGAGGGGAGCCCACTGTGAATGAACTTCTTAAAAAGCTAAGTTCATGAAATTGGGTACAAAAAGGCTATGCGTCGTTACATAATGGAGTTTCCACATACAGGCATTAAACTGTGTGAATCAATCATGTGAGAAAGAGAGAGGCAGAGAGAGAAGTTTAAATAGTTGATTTAAATGTCAACCACCCGTTCTATTCAATAAGCGTGTCTCCAAAATATGAAATGACAGAAATGAAGCCAGTGGTTCTCACACCAGCTACACATTAGAACCACTTGCAGAGCTTCTCAAAAGTCCTGATAGCAGGGCCTCCCCACAGACCAATGCTGGGCCCAGACCATCCTAATGAACAGTTGCTCTGGTAACAAATTCCTCAGTGCATCTCAGTTCCTGGGGTCCTCGAAGGGTCTGCATTTGACTCTGGGTTATTTTCCATATGTGGCCTTGAAATGCAGACCAGCTATTTCATCTAACATCTCACCCACAAATCTGTTCTCTGGCCCAATAGTAAATGGAAAGCAGGTGGGGCAGTGATGGTCACGCACTACTCCAGTATTTCCTAAGTGACAAGGATGTGCCAGGTGACCTACTAGATATGAAGAAACAGCAGGGGACAGCAAAATTTCTGGCTCGTGGAGCGTACATTCAAGTGAATGTAAAAACATATGGTAGGTGCAATTTAAAGAATTTTCAAGGAAAATTTAACTACACAATGTTACCTTAAATGTAAACTCAGAACCTCCTTCTGTGCAAGAGTTGAGTTCACTCAAAAGATGTTTTCTACAAAACCATAATCTAGTCCAGTACTTTCTAACCAGGGGTGATGGTGTCCCCAGGGACATCTGGCAATTCCTGCACACGTTGTTGATTGTCACAATGCAGGGGAGGGGTAGTTAATAGGCATCTAGCAGGTGAAGGCCAGGGATGCTCTGAACACCCTGCCATGCCCGACTGCCCTCGGAGCAAAATATAGTCTCATCCACCTGTCAACAGTGCAAGGTGAGAAATCGATTCCTATTCCCAGAGGGTTGGACTAAGCCTCAGAGGGGTTAGCCAGGAAAGACAGGGCACCAAAAGATCCGGGATGTGACTTAACTCTCCAGGATCTCCGAGGAAAATGCAGATATGCCCCCCAGAACGCCCAGGCCATCTGTCTTCGTGAGGCAAGCATGCTGTGCCCTGGCTTATGAAAACTCCATGCTCCCCAATATCCCCTCCACCCTCCAAATTGACCGCTGCCTCGCTTTTAAACTGTCAGTTTAAGGCCTTGGCTAAATGTCTCCTGATCCAATTAAGTTCTGGGTTCCGGGCAGGGGTCACTACTCATGTACCCTAAGGTTCTATGAGCCACATTAATGCCCTTATAATAAATTCTCATTTTTGTTGAAACTGACTCAAATTGTGTTTCTGTAGCTTCCAACCAAAAGAATTTGAAGAACACCCTCCTGGGACTCAACAGTTTCCACTCTGACAAACACAGAACTTGAGGGTCAGCACACCTATTCTTATAAGAAAAAGCTATAAAAAAGGGAAAAGTAATACATTTTCTTGGATTCGATGGAGAACTGAGGCTGTGGGACAAAGTGCTACTCCCAGATCTGGAGACACAGGTGTGAGAAGGGAAGAAAGAAATAAAAGTAAAATAAAATATTTTCTTTTTCCTTTCCTTAATGGATCAAAAGACACTGCTTATGAGAAATAATATTCTGGTAATAATGAATTACAACACTATCCCCTGTGATACAAAGGAGTAATTGCAAAATTTCCTTTTAAGTTACTTGTATTATGCGTGAAGCACTCTGGTGTTACAGAAAATTGGACTTGGATTAGTTAAAAATGTATATTAAAAATTTTAGAGAAACAAGTAATATTTCTAGCATCCTTGATATAGTAAGAGAGGATACAAAATGGAATCATATAAAATATTAGAACCAGAAAGAATAGAAAAAGTGGGGAGTGATGTGAAGCAAATCTCTAACATAATTAATAGAAACCACTTATAACCCTAAATCTATAAAAATTATTTAAAAAGGCATTCGTAGCCTTTTTTGTGACACTGACTTCTTTGGCACTCTGGTGGAACCTATGAGCACCCACCTTCTCAGAATAATGTTTTAAATTAAACACATACATATAGAATTACAAAGGAAACTAATTATACTGAAAAATGCATGGTCAATAATAATACAATTATATAAGAATTATTTAAATGTAACTGAACTAAACACAACAATTAAAAGAGAGAGATTGTCAAAGTGGATTTAAAAATAATATTTAATTATATAATGTTTATCAAAATCCCACTTTAGCTATAAGGAGTCTTACAGGTTAAAAGTAAACAAATGGAAAATGATAAAACATGTTAATGACAATTTTTTAAAAAGCTTCAGTATTTGAGGGCGGTGCCTGTGGCTCAAAGGGGTAGGGTGCTGGCCCCATATACCAGAGGTGGTGGGTTCAAACCTGGCCCCAGTCCAAAAAAAAAAGTTCCCCCCCAAGAAAAGCTTCAATATTTGTATTCATTTTAGACAAAGCAGATTTTAGAACAAGGGATATTATCATGGATGAAAAAGAAGCATTATGTAATGACAAATGGATTAATTATCCAAGAAGCTATAACAATCCTAAATGTTTATGCCTCTAACACACACATATCAAAACATCCAAGGTAAAAAATTGATAGAACAGAAAAGATAAATAAACCTTCTATTATAATTGAAAACTTTAACACTCCTGTGAGTAACTGATAGCTCCAGCAGGCAGAAAATCAGTAAGGATATTGATGACCTGAGCAGCTATATCAATCAACTCGATCTAATTGACAATTATGGAATAGTCCAACCAACAGAAATAGAATACATATTCTTCTCAAGGTCACACTAAATACTTGCCAAAAGTGATTATATTCTAGGCCATGCAACCTTAAATTTAAAACATAAGTAGAAATTATACAAAACATAGTCTCAGGCCACAATAGGAATTAAACTAGAAATCAATGTTAGAAAGGCAGATGACAAATCCAACAAATGTTTGGAAATTAAACATCACACTTCTAAATAACCCATGAATCAAAGAAATCTCAAAGAAGTTTAAAAGTATTTTAAAGTATGTTGAAATGGGCTCAGCACCCATAGCTCAGTGGTTAGGGTGCAAGCCATATGCACTGGGGCTGGTGGGTTTGAACCCGGCCTGGGCCTGCTGAACAACAATGACAACTACAACAAAGAAATAACCGGGCGTTGTGGCAGGTACCTGTAGTCCCAGCTACAAGGGAGGCTGAGGCAAGAGAATCACCTAAGCCCAAGAGTTTGAGGTTACTGTGAGCTGTGACACCACAGCACTCTACTGAGGGCGACATAGTGACACTCTGAAAAAAAAAATGTTAAAATGACAATATAACTTATCAAAATGTCCTGGATACAGTAAAGCAATGCCTAGAGAAATATTTATAGCTTTAAAACTATGCACTGCATTAAACAAAGAAGATCTAAAATCAATAGCCTAATCTAAAATTAATTTACCTTAACTTAGAAAACTAGAGAAAAAAGAATAAATTATAGCTACATCAAACAGAAGAAAGGAAATAATACAAATCAAGGAAGTGATCAATGAAATTGAAAACAGAAAAAGATAAATTAGGCAAAATTAAAAGCCGATTCTTTGGAAAGGTCAATGAAATTGGCAAAATGCTAGCTAGGTGAATAAAAAGGAGAAGAAATGAAGTATCAACAGCAGACGTAAAAGAGGAATCAACACTACAGATCCCACAGCAATTAAAAAGATAAAGGTGTTTTGTTATTGTTGTAGAGATATATTGCACAGTCTTGTGAATAGAGTGGTAATAACATATTATATATTTAAAATTGCTGTAAGTTTCAAATATTCTCACCACAAAAAATAATCATTTGAGGTGATGAATGTTAATTAGCTTGATTTAATAATTTCACACCAAACTGATAAATCAAAACACTTTTTAGTGATAAATATATACAACTATAGTATATATAGTTGCATGACACATATATATGTACATATAGTGTATATGGTCATATATATTTAGCATAAATATATGCAATGATTATCTGCCAATTTATAATTTAAAAATAAAAATTAAAAACAACGGAATAAAATAGCAAGTCATACAACATCCAACTCTAGATCAGGGATAAGGCAGCACAGCCTTTCCCTCCACTTCCGTTCTACACTGTTCTAGAGCAGGGGTCCTCAAACTTTTTAAACAGGGAGCCAGTTCACTGTCCCTCAGACCCTTTGAGGGCCAGACTATAGTTAAAAAAAAAAAAACAACTATGAACAAATTCCTATGCACACTGCACATATCTTATTTTAGAGTAAAAAAACAAAATGGGGGCGGTGCTTGGGGCTCAAAGAAGTAGGGCACCAGCCCCATATACTGGAGGTGGTGGGTTCAAATCCAGCCCTGGCCAAAAACTGCAAAAAAAAAAAAAAAGGGAACAAATACAAATACAATATTTAAAATGAAAAAAAAAGGCACCCCCAACTGCAAAAACCAAAAGACCTCCTAACTTCAGGAAAAAAAGACCCCCTTAACTGCATAAAAAAAAAAGGTCCTACTAACTGCAAAATAAAAAAAAAAAAATAGACCTCCTAACTTCAAAAACAAAAAAAAAATCCTAACTTGTTCTCACCTCAGTCCTCAGGCAGCAGCAGGCTTGTGAATCCTCCGATCACAAGTCTCAGTCTCACCCAAGACTGAGAGGACAAGTAGAGAGACAGAGAGAAGGAGGGGAGTTGGAGAGTGCGGCGCACATTCCACACCCGTGCACTGCAGCCTGGGACGAGTCGGCCGCTATGCAAGCCAGGAACCGGCAGCAAAAACACCCTGTGGGCAGGATAAATGTTCTTGGTGGGCTGCATGTGGCCTGCGGGCCGTAGTTTGAGGACCCCTGTTCTAGAGCCATATGGAACAGTGCTCCAAAGCCAAAGTAGAAAAATTTGAGCAACAAAACAAAATAAAATTGGATTATAATTCAAGTATACAATGAACATCCAGGAGCCCTCACTGTAATAACTACATTATTAAATAAATAAATAGATATGAACAGATGTCACCCCTGGAAATTCAAATGATTTATAGAGATATACTACCCTCCAAGGAGATGAAATATCATTTCCCTCCCCTTCCAAAGAATATACTGTGGGGAGGCATAGGAGAAAATTAACTTTATAGTGAACAAACCCAACGAGCATGACCTCAGCCAGGGGCACCAAGTGTACACCAACACAGATGTCATGTGGGCTACACATAGCCTTGGTACGATGTCATGAAAATGGCACTGTACCTCTGCGGTTCCCCTCCCCAAAACCCATTACCCCAACCTAATTATGAGAACTGATATCAGGCAAATATAACCTAAAGGAAATCTCACAAGTCAGCCAACCAGTAGCTCTGAAGACCGTCAAGGTCATCAAAACCAAAGGACGTCTAAGACGTGGCCACAGCAAGAAGAGTACAGTGAGACCTGAACATAAGGCAGCCTCCTGGGCAGGGTCCCGGAACAGCAACAGGACCTCAGGTGAAAACCAAGGGGGGCTGGATAAAGTACAGACTTTAGCTAATAACATCTCAACACTGGTACATTAACGATGGCAGATGTGTCATACGAATGTAACACACTCATGGAAGGGAAAGCCAGCTGAGGGGCACATGAGGACACTCCGCACTGACGTCACGGCTTCTTTGTAAAGCTAAATCTATTCTGAAATAGAAAGTCTGCCTGACTCTCACTCCTTTCTCCACATGAAGTAAGTCCTCCAATCCCCACTAGGAGACAAAGGTGGGCACAGACCAGGTGTCACCTGGGCATAGGTGGGATTTGGAGAACCAATATCCATCCTCTTTGCAATAGCTCCTAGTTCTCTATGACAGGGAAACGCCCCGTGCAGAAGGATGTGTTCTTAAAGGAACTCATCTCATGGCGATGAGACAACTAGAAGATCCGTGAGGCAGTAGGAGCTTCCTGGAGATGGTCACGTCTTATGTGAGTGTAACCAGAACAGGGGAAACTAAGGAAGGGGTTTGTTTGGGTGCTATAGGTCTGCTGTGTCCACACCCAGCATCCACCCTCCCTCAGACTCTGCATCACTGAGCCAGGCCTCTGGTCACTTACTAACTCTGGAGACCCAGCATATCTATCAAATAACCATTTTATTCATTATTTTTTACTTAAATGAGCCAGAATGAGATTTATGGTGTGCAGCACAGAATATGGTTGAATACACCAGAAACAGAATAAGGAGGGTTCCTCCTCTGGGCCAAGGCAGGTTCAAACATCATGTTATTGAAGTGATTTAAACTCAGGCCCAGTCTCAAACCACCACATCATTTCCTAACAAGCTTAAAATCTTCTGCAAAGTAGGCTTCCCAGATCACTAAAGAATGTCCTTTGTGTGTTATCCACCCCAGATTCACTCTTATTCCTTGTCAAACATTCCTGTTTTACTTTCTTGCTCTCTCCCTTGTACGTTTTATCTTAGCAAGAATTTCACCTGGATATCAATGTCTTACTCTGGGCAGGTCTTAAACCTAGTAGAAGGTATATGGTGCTTAACAAATTCTTGAGCATTTAAAACTGCAAATGCTCAGGAAAGTATATATATTGATTAACAATCAACAGTTTGTTCATTCATTTAACAAATTTAAGAATGCCCCTGAATTTAAGAAAAGCTTTTACTCTTCTGAGTTTTGTCCTACTGTTCTACACCTTCCACCTGATCTCTCTGGGCTGTGAGGTTACCAAGCTGATGGCACACAAGTATGTGGCTGGAGTTTAGGACCAGAGCTGAGGACCAGAGCTCCTTTGAAACTGATTTTCCATGGGGAAGAGAAGCTGGAGAGTAGCTGGTGAAGATGTGGAAGAAAGAGCCCCATTTCTTATCCTCTTCCAGACTCATGATTCTTTTAGAGACCAGGATACTTGTGAATATCCATCTCCATGGGGGAGAGAAAAAAGCTAGAAGAATGTATGGTAAGAAAAATATGGAAGAATGGGCTCTAATGCTGAGGGATGCTTCAGATCTTCACTTGAAAAAAAATACTTTCTGAAATTAAAAAGGATCCTTAGATGTCTAAGGAATGAAAGCATTTGCTTTTCTTTTTCTGAAGATGTCAGCTTTGAAAGAAACAAAAAGTAAGGTAGAGCAGACTTTGTAAGATGACAAATAGCTGAACATGAGTTTTCTCGTTCTCAAAGTGTAAAACACACACACACATCGCTCTGCAATCATGGGCACACAAATAATGGGGGAGGTGTGCAGTGGTGGCCAGACACCATCAACAAAGAATTCAAACTGCAGCTGATGCTTCTGTCCATAGTTTACTAATCTGGATGGGATCCCTCCCGGTTGTCCCATTCAGGCGATGGATGTCCTACCGGTACTTGACCTATAAAAGATGAGCCCACTTCTAGACTGTGTTAGCACTGTCAACACAGCACATCTAGATATAAAAGTCACAATTCAGGGAAGAGCACCCAAGGATATTTGGCTAGATCCTTCAGGGTTATTTATAGCAGATGGCCAGACAGAACGGACGCATGCTAATTCTAAATATTTGGAAGCTGAGCTAAATTAGTGTCAAATTGACTTCATTTAAAAAGATATACAGTTTTATTATTTTCCAATTATGGGAATTCAAACTAAAGCCTAATATTAATATTGCCAGGTCCTAGTTTACCTCCAGCTTTTTTTGTAAGTGAATGAGACTCGTTTGTAATTAGAACATTTTAAGCATGCAGCAAGCACATTATTAACGCAAGCTCTTAAAGAAACAGAGTATAACAGCTTTTCAAGTTAAACATATAATTCATGAAATATTTATTTCCCTATTGCCTTATCTAGAAAACCGATTTTTTTTTTTTTACAAATTTTAATTGCTGGGCTCTGAACAAATACACTTTTGCCTTATAACTCCAATTTTCCAATCTGTGACTCACAAGTGGAACCCTGAATTGAGATGAGTCAAATGAACTTGCAAAGGTTTGGATCCTTAAATTGTGTAACTCTGGCAAAGTAAATTTCTCTTGTTTTTGTCACAGATTGCCAAAGATAAAAGCCACCCTAGAGTCCCTAATGGACATGTTTAGTGTGCAATAAATAGGCATAATCATGGGATAACAAGTCGTTTTGTGAAATTCAATACCACACACACAACTGCTTCCAAAAAAAGTAGAATGTGGATCTCAGTCAAAGCTGCGGAGGATTTTGGTTTTAAACCCTGGGTCCAGGAAATCAACAATCACTAGTTGGTAAATGTAAAGGATAGACAGGATGAAATGGTATAAGAACGTAGCTCCCATTATTCAAAACCTTTGGTTTCCATGAGCAAAATATTTCTCTGCATAAGCCACCATCTCTACAGAGAATAGTACATAAAACTGCTGAGGCTGGAAAAGCAAAACAACGCTACCAGACCACACAGAGGACCTATGACCAGCTGAGTTTAGATCCGATTTCCAGGGAGGAACAGAAGGCAGAGTTAATGAGCGCTCAGCCCCACAGATGTGTTTCTGTGCCCTAAATCCCCGTGGCTAATCCCTGCATGCACGTCAACCCAAGCTGAAGGTTTTTACCTTGGAGCACTTACTTGAGTTCCATCATCAGATTAACACTGTCCATTAGTTTTTGCTTCTTTAGTTAAAACTAAAAAAGCATTCCTCATACTGGGTCACCATCAACAGAATATAAATGCACAGAGTAGAATCGGAACCATGATTTATTTTCTTAAACTCACTCGCCCTTTACAAATACAAAAGCAAAGAAAAAAACAAAAACAAGAAAGAAAAAGCAGCCAGAAGCCCAGATTGAGGGGTAAGAGAGAACTGTTCGCTCTTAGAGGAACTTTAAAAACCCAGATACAGAAAATACCTTCCATACAGTAGCACTCCTATTTTCTGGAGTTATAATACCTATTTTCTTAGATTGCACTTCAGGTCAAGTTGTTGAAGTATGTAGCAACATTAGGACAATTGTAGTCGCCCAATAGCATGTATACTAACTAGCTGTTATAATCAACTTTGCCTGTGTTCAAAAACAAAACAGAACTAAAACTCTGTAATGAAAATACAATCAAGCCAAGACAAGTAGCTTCTCTCCTATATTACATTCCAAGAAGAAAACCTGCCCATATTTATTCTAAAGTGCGCAGTAGTTATTTTAAATGTCTTGTCTTTGGTATGTTCTTATATAAGAAACTCAACAAATTCTACTGTATATTCTTCACACGTTACGCTCATTTATTTTCTTGAACACTAAGTTCTATTTCCAGGGAGAAACAAAATGATAACTTTGAGGTTGGTACCATCTTATACTTAGAGCTAACAGATTTGGAATAGCTTTTGAGTTGGCAAAACCATGTTCTCTATCCTCTCTGACAACTGCGGCGATCCTCTTTGCAGTCTGATTTCAACTGTGAGGCATTTAACTATGCAATTCTAAATGGCTCCTGTTGGGTAACTTTTAGCATTTCTAAAACTTGCTGATAACACCCTAAGGCAGAAGATATAACATCACAATCCCACCCACCCACCCACCCAGGAGCTCCTGGATGGCCTAGGAAAATCTAATAATTATAATATTTTCACACGCAATTTCCAGCCCCACAAGATTACACTGGTTTCTCTGTATTTTGGAAAGAAGATGGAGTTTGTAAAAATGTGAAGGCTCTGCTTTGGAAAGAGATGGCATAGCTGTTCTGATCAAATCATGGGCTTCTCGAAAGCACCCCTGCTCTTCGAGAAGCACAGGCAGAGGTTCTGAGCCAACTTACCTCAATGTGAAGTGGTCTTCCGTAGAATTTTTGGAGATGGAAACAGGAAAAGTCAGCACGTCTCCTTGTCTCACTGTCTTTGGCAGGTAATGAATGGCCACGTTGCTGTCCAAAGGCAGCTCTCTCAGGGAGGGCTGGCCGCGGGTCTGGTAAAGAAAGACACTCCCAATTCTGTGCAGAGGCGGCCCGGACTCATCGATGTCATTGTGGCCCATCCGAATCCCACTGCCTCTCCTCGCATCCGTCCTGACACAGTTCCCTCTCTCATCCCCGGGCTGCACGGTGTAGTACAGCTCCACGGGACTCCCCTCCGGCTGCTCCACCGGCTTCTTCCTCCCAGCGACCACCGTCGGGGGACTGAACCAGCCGGGCAGCAGCCCCAGCTCGGCCACGCACAGCCCCAGGTCCCCCTTCAGCCGGCAGCTGCCCCTCACCTCTCTGGTCTCTCGGAAGGCGAAGACCCTGAGGCAGGGCAGCTTCTCCCCGGCGCCGGGATCGTC
>CAUYRH010039733.1:0-199628 GCA_963574655.1 Perodicticus potto | reverse complement strand
GAGTGGTGGGAGTTGGTTCACAGCAGATGCTGGGGAGGTGGGACTTGGGTCACACTAGATGCTAGAGTGATGGGACTTGGGTCACAGTAGATGCTGGGAAGGTGGGACTTGGGTCACACTAGATGCTGGGGAGGTGGGACTTGGGTCACAGTAGATGCTGGAGTGGTGGGAGTTGGTTCACAGTAGATGCTGGGGAGGCGGGACTTGGGTCACACTAGATGATGGAGTGATGGGACTTGGGTCACAGTAGATGCTGGGGAGGCAGTACTTGGGTCACAGTAGATGCTGGGAAGATGGGACTTGGGTCACAGTAGATGCTGGGGAGGCAGGACTTGGGTCACAGTAGATGCTGAGGAGGTGGTACTTGGGTCACAATAGATGCTGGGGAGGTGGGACTTGGGTCACAGTAGGTGCTGGAGTGGTGGGAGTTGGTTCACAGTAGATGCTGGAGAGGCGGGACTTGGGTCACACTAGATGCTGGAGTGATGGGACTTGGGTCACAGTAGATGCTGGGGAGGCAGTACTTGGGTCACACTAGATGCTGGGGAAGCAGTACTTGGATCACAGTAGATGCTGGGGCGGTGAAACTTAAGTCATGGTAGATGCTGAGGAAGCAGTCCACGGGTCACACTAGCAGTTTGGTCAGTGGGACTTGAATATCTGGCAGAGGTATACTCCAGGATCCTGCCAGCTGAGGACAAGGGTGCTGATATTTACCTATGTCACATTACTATTATTATCAATGTTATTAGTAAAGAAGTGTATGGCCACTTATCAACCAGGATTCTTTGAGTTTCTGCAACATGGTTGGGGCCATGCCACTCAGTTTGTACAACTGCAAGTGGAGAGACGACCTAGGCTCCCCTTCAGGGAGAAGTGTGGGCTGTGAGAAGACATTGGGACAGGTGGGGTGAGGAGGCTTGGATGGAGCAGGTGGGTTGCTCACCCCGGGTACCAAATTTTGGGGGACATCAAAACATTCATCAGTGAAGATAAGTAAAATTGTAATGTAATAATTTAGAAATTCAAAACAAATGCAACAAAATCTGAAAATATGAAATTGAAACAGAAGATGGCACAGAAAGGTTAGGGGACAAAGCCAACATCACCTGTTTCCTCCAACAGGGGTTGGGGGTGCTACTGTGGTAAGTCCCCCTTCCTGTGTTTAATCCATCCATGTTTTTGGAGAGGTGAAAGTTGAAGGGGAGGGATCATTCTACCCTTCATCTGGTCCCTGATTCGGGGTCACACTTCAATCAGCCTCCAGTTAGTCATCCAACAAGGGGGCTCCACTCAGCGCTGTCCTTCAGCATGTAGGTGCCGGAGCCCACGTGGCTACCTCTTCCTCAATTGCAAAGACAGGGAAAGGAACTGAAGGTAGTCATACGCCAAAGTGTGTCATGCCAGTCCCAAAGCAAGTCATGTGGCCGCCCCTAGCATCCAGGAGGCAGCAAAGGCAATTCTACCATGGTCCAGAAGGAGGTGATCACTGGATCGTTTGTGATTAGTCTTAGCGACTGTCACAGTCACCATCCTGCTAAACCAGGATAATGACTTGCAGCTGTGGCTATTATGGAGGGATGGAGGGAGAGAGGGAGGAAGGGGAAGGGACAATGAAGGGGAGAGGGGAGGGAGCAAGGGAGGAGACTTGCCATCCCAATAGCCAATAAGAGGCACACTGCTTGGAAGAGCACAGAACCTGGGCAGCCCCAGATGACGAGCTGACCACTACCGCCAAGCCCTTGGGCTGCCCAGTGTGCACAGCCTTGCCTGGCGCCTCCACAGAACATACTGCAGATGATGTTTCCCATTAAAATCCCTTTGGGTTTTTGTTTTGGTTTGGTTTTTGTTTTTGAAATTAATAGAGCTTAATTTAGAGCAATTTTAGGTTTACAAAAAAATTGAGCAGAAATCCCAAAGAGGGTTTCCATGTTGTAGCCCCCTCTCCCCAGCCCACATATGGATTCCCTGCTGTTAACATCTTGAATTTTTTGTGGTTCATTTGCTACAATTGATGAGCTAATACTGACACATCATCATTTGATTTTTTAATAATCAAATGACATATTGCCTTCTCAAAACATTTTGTCAATATTCACACAGAAAAAACGTACAAAATATGAAGAACATGCCCAAAACTCAGTAAAACATTTCTAATCAAGGGGCACATGGGCAAAGTCTCCAGCTACATTCTAAACAGATTATTAGGACAGCTGGAATTGTAGGAAGACACCGCAGACAGTGCGTGCGGTGTGGACGCTGTGATGCCAAGTGCTGTCACACTACACCAAGGACCGGCTGTGGGACAGCCTCAGCAAGATGTCTGAGATCAGGAAATGGAGTCTCAAGCATTTTACATTTTAATGTGATACTTTGTCACTTATACACAGACATTTTACTGTGTTTTAATTATATTTCAAATTATTTGGGGGATATGTGTTGACATGGAAGGCATAATATTTTTCCCATTTGAAAGAATGGCATACTGCGGTTGAGTGGGGCATGAAAAAATGATTATAGGTTCCAAGTAATGGTTTCCATTCAGGATGCCTGATTTTCGGGGATGAATTACTCATTTAAGTAAGAGACGTGATTGTTTACTCCCCAAAATGGCCAACCTAACTCATTGTAGGTTGGTTTTACCATGTACCCAAGGTCCAGAAGCAACTGGCTTACAGAAGAAATGTGAATCAGTGACAATGGGTACCCTTCAGGTCCACCACAACTGGACTTGGGCTGGTGGAGACTTGCCTTGACAAATACTCCCACTGTCACTGGGGTAGGGTACAAAGATATGGCAGTCCCTGGCAACTGGGAGTGTGATTGCTTCTTCTCAAAAGAAGTCCAAGTCCAGCTACACATCTAGAACTCTGTGTGACCAGGCTATGATAATCCCATCTTGGTATTCTGCAAAGTATCAGATAAAAGTGACTTACATAAACTCTGGAGGAAAGGAAGAGGATAACAAATTTTAAAAATTAATCTTTGGTTCAGCGAGTAGGGCGCCGGCCCCATATACCGAGGGTGGTGGGTTCAAACCACGTCCCGGCCGAACTGCATCAAAAAATAGCCGGGCGCTGTGGCAGGGACCTGTAGTCCCAGCTACTTGGGAGGCTGAGGCAAGAGAATTGCTTAAGCCCTAGAGCTGGAGGTTGCTGTGACCTGTGATTCAACAGCACTCTACCAAGGACAATAGAGTGAGACTCTGTCTCTCCAAAAAAAAAAAAAAATTAATCGCAACATATAGATAAGTGCAGAAACTAACATATAGATAAAACACAGAAAGGATAACCAGCAAATGCTTCCGTCCTATCTCTGGTCATGAGGCTGCAGCTGGTGGTCAGGACTTCCCTCGTCCCCTAGTCTGTGGTCCCCCTTCTTCTACTTGGCACCCCAGTCAGTTGGTCTCCAGCCAGGGAGGAGCCTTAACTTTCCTGGCTAAGGAGTCTTAGTCCCTGGTGGTCCTGCCTCTGTGACATTGCAATAGTCTTCAATTAACTGTAATCACTATGCTTGGTGGTTCAGGGAGCATAGCAGGAAATCCTGTGGGTTCCAGCCACAGCCCTCTCCACCATAATTGAACAAGCCTCTTTTCCACCCCTGCGGGTCAGTACTGGTCATGCAGGCCCTGCAGTGTGCTTCTTTGCGGGTTAGCTTAGCAGGGAATGGTCAAATAACAGTATCGTTTCCTATCCAACGAATGGAACGTTGTTGTAAGACCTGGCAGAAGCAGTCCTTCTTAGGATGCTAAAATCTCTAACAGAAGATTCCAGAGTTATGGGAATAGGAAAAGAAAATTGCATTTGGGTCATGAGCAGAAATTCCATGTCCCCTCTATCTCATTAGTTATGGCAGGACCAGAACCATCGCTAGTTCTAAGAGGACACAACCCAACCCCCAGGACAACACTCCACAATCAGAAGGTGGGTTCCCCAGTGGGCCCAGATCTGCATTTTCAGTAAGGTATTTATTTAGTCTCAAGACGATCACATACATTTCAATTCTCCTCAATCACAAACTAGGCATTAACTTCGGCCATGTGACTTGATCTGGCCAGTGACGGGTAAGTGAAAATGCTAACTCACACAACGGCCTGAGCTGCCGTAACTTGTGTACCCTACCTCAGTGATGGCAGAAGTATTTGTCAAGGCAAAGCTTCCACCAGCCTCAGTCTCAATTGTGCCAGACCTGAAGGGTGTTTGGGTTTATTCATTATTGTGCCCATCTTCACCCACAACCTAACCCAGTGTCACTGATTTCCCATTTCTTCTATAAGGCTGGTTGCTTCTGAACCATGGGTGCATGATAACACCTGGAACGTCATCTCCCAGAAAGTGATTCCCTCTGTTAGAAGCAATGCTATGTGACACCGTTGACAATGCATTAGGCACTCACTAGGTCCTGATGGTGCTGCAGCAGCAGGCCCAAACTCAGAATTCACGTCCACTGCTCCCTCTTGCTGGAGTGGGTCCAAGGCTATCAACCCCGTGGAGTCAGTGGCTGGTCCCCCAAGGTACCCTGTCTGCAGGTCAGGGCCAAGGCTGGTCATGGTTGATGTTGAGTAGCCATAGCAAAGGCCAGCCCAGTCTTGATGAGGCCGAGTCCCCGTCACGGGTTAGTCATGGCTTTATCCTAAGCTCCAAGCCTTTGCTTGTTGGAGAAATGAAGCTGACAAAGATTTCAGGGTGAGTCATCTCCACCCACAGACAATAGGGAAAGGGTCCCTTCAGGCTTTCCAAAGGGTGTGAATATTCTCAGCCTCAGGGCTCATTTCAAAAGGACCAGCCATTTACCCCAAACCTCCTGGTCTCTGATGCCCACCCTAGCCCACATGTCTGCACAGATCCTGTTTATTGCTGTGTCTTCAGCCCTGATCACCATGAAAGTGGACCAGGTGAGGAGGGTGTGACCCAGAGTACGACGCCCCCTGGAATTACTGCCTCAGGGGCAGGATGGTGGCCAGCACCTTCCCGAGGTGTTTCTCTCTCTGCTGTCCTGCAGGGCACCCCCAGCAGGGCATTAACATGATTTCAGTCAACTCCCATGTGGCACCGACATGCCTGGCAGAGATGTCTGTGCATCGTGGTCGTTTTTCTCCTCAGCGACTGTCCTGGGCATCCTGGTGACAGAAATGCAGCTCAGACACACCATGTCCTGGTGTCTGCCACCCCTGTTGGCACCAGCCCCCCTGCACTGCATGGTACAGTGACCCCAGGCCAGGTGAGCTGGGTCATGCTATGCATGGCTGGTAACCCAGGTGGTGCAGAACAATGTTGAGAGAGACTGAAGGGTGGTGATGAAACAAGATGGTGATTCTGACTCTAGTTCAATGCTAGGCACAGGACATACATCCGTCTGAGTGGCCCAAACTGACACCAAATCAAACGCTTGGCTACCTGCCTTACTTGGCCAGGATTGGAAAACTAGAAGACTTTGTAGTTGAGGTAAGTTTGTCATCAGAATGAATTTGGCACAGAGCCCCAAGTGTCCCCGGGGACATCCTAGCATCCTTCTTGGCCTGGCAGCCAGCCTCTCACTCCCCACCACGCTGCATGTCCACAAGGCAGGCTCTGCGGGGGTGTGGCCAAGCACATGAGCCTGACCCGAGCCTGCTCTCAAAGACTCACGGGATCAGAAATCATGTGGGAAAAGTGCAGAGACCCAGATGTCTGTGTTCTTTGTCCCACTAGCCCGCAGCCTTGACCTCCCGCTCACGTGGCATGGCATACTTTTGGTCCCAGCCAACTTGGAATGAATCAGTTTCATGCTGTGCCCGCCTTTGATAGCTTCGCTCAGAACACATGGGTCACAGGAGGCCACACACAGAGCACATCACGGAGAAGCCCAGTCAGCCACCTGCTCACTACACGGCGTCCCCACCACTGAAGGCTTCTTGCTGTCCCAAGGCTGCTCCCTGAGCCAGGGGAGGGTTGACACAGAGCCCACCGAGATGTGCTTGTGGAGTCAGAGTGGGTTGGGCACCAAGAACAGTCGGGCAGTTACTCAGTCGCCCGTGCACAGCTGATCCAAAGGAAGCCCGGAGCTGGGGGAGGGCCCTCCAGAGTGGCTGAAATGGAGGAGGCCATGTCACTGGACACAGGCTGCCCCCAGGGAAGGGGCACAGTCTTCAGTAAACCTTTTAGCAGAGGACAGTTCTCAGAGAGGGACTCTGCTGACAGCCCTCAGTAGGGGATGCACCTGGCAGCTGGGGAAATGAAAGCCGCCCTGCAGGAGGGGCCCAGCTGTGCTGCACAGCAGCCACTGCACTTGGCATCCCTCCATCTCCTCAGTGACACATCTACTTTCTCTCTACTCAGGTTAGGCGCCAGGGTCATTACTGTGAGTGTGTGAATGCATTACAATGTAGGTGACATAAAATTTCCTCTCTTCACCATTTTCAGTGCCCAGTCCAGTGGCATTAAGCACATTTACATGGCTGTGTAACTATCAGCTCCATTTTTTATGTTCTCAAACTGAAACTCCACACCCATGAAACACTAACCCCATTGCTCTTCACCCTTGTATCGTCTGTCTCTGAGACCTTGACGATGCCAGGAGCCTCCCGTGAGAGTGATCATACAATGTTTGTGCTTCTGCAACTGGCTTATCTCAATGGTAATTTCTCTTCTTCAAGTTTCATCTGTGTTGCGGGTAGCACAAGTCTGAATTCCCTCCAACCTGGTGGATAACATTCCACAGCATGTATAGACTACTTTTTTTTGTAATCCAATCATATATTCAGGGTCATTCTTGACATACTAGGGTCCCTCCTGATCTCCACTATAAATATTCACACCAGTTGCTGCAAAGAATACATATGTCATCCTCATTTCTGGGTGAATTGTCAGTATCAGAGTATCTTTAGCAATAAGATTGAATGAGGAGGCAAAAATGGTTGGGTCCATTTGTCTGCGTGCAACAGAAAACCAGATGCAGAAGCACCAGGGTTTTGCGATGAGAAAGGTTTATTACCAAACAGCCAGGCCAGGGGACAGGGGTTGGGCTTGAATCTGTCTCCTGGGACCAGCCATGGACTTAAGGGAGAGGATTTAAGGGTGGGTTTCAGGGATGAACAACGATTGGCTGAAAGAAAGGGGTTTGGAACGTCCTCGGGTACCTGCTGTTGCCCCTTCATGCTTCCTCAAGGGTTATATGTACAAATTCTGGAAAAGTTGATATGTGACATTCAGTGGAAATTCAGGCTGTGAGGGCAAAAGGTCACTTTCTGGGCAAGCAAGTCTATTCTGGGAAGCCGTGTTGGTTCCAACCAGTCTCAGCCTGGCAGCCAACTATGGTGCAAATCAGGGGATTGTAGCAAACTTTTATTCTCAACTATCCTGCCAGATAAACTCAAGAAATGTTGTTAGTAAACAAATCCTCTAACCCTGTGGGGCACGGTTTCCATAGTGTATAACATGATTGTGTGTACAGTGTAAATTGTGTATATAGTTTGTATATAGAGTGTGTATTGTGTAAATATAGTGTGTACAGTACATTGTGTATGTAGCATGAAGTGCATTCTGGAGCTAATACCAAACAACAGAGGATGAGACAGTCCCAATGAAGAAACAAATGTTTACTATCACACCATAATGTGTAAGAACTAGGCAGTTTAATAAAATGAGAAAAGTAGACAACAGCTATGAATGTTGGAAATTAATATAAAAATGTAGAAAAATGATAGGATAATATATCAACAGGTGGTGTAGAGACAATTGATAATTTGGTAAAAAATAAAATGCCTACCTTAAACCTCCTACCAAAATAAAATACACATTTAAGATGTATAAATTTAACATAAATAAAATTTAACTTTAAAAATACTAGAAGAAAATACAGTAACCATTCTCTATGGTTTTCTATTTGGCTATGAGTAACAGAAAAAAATGTTAAGCTATTATATATATAAGCAAACAAAGGGAATTTGTCATAATTTACAACATTCTGTCTTTGATCTTCTAGTGAAAGGCCACATGTGGGACTAACATAAGAACTGGAACACCCTGGGGAACAAAGACATCTCTGCTCTGCTCGGCTCCTCTCTGCTCTGTCCTTCCCTCCCCATTAGCCTCACGCTAACTTGTCCAGGGCTCTTGCCGCACAGGCCTGGGCTGCTTGTATAACTAACACATAGCCTTACTCAATCGCCTAACCCCGCATGCTTCAACCAAATAAGGCACTCCTCCAGACCCTAACAAAAAGAAGAGGAGACTAAACTCTGGACTGTTGGGATCAAGAAGCAAAAGACACAATTGGCACCAACAGCTGCTTCTCCCACGCCCCACACGGAGGGGAGAGGTGGAGCTGCTTGTGGTCTCGGAAGTCCGTCATAAGAGGGGCAAGGCTAGAGGTGCCATGTCACTCCTCGGTGACAGGCTATGTCAGGATTCTGCTGTGTCCTGATATTTGGCAGCCTTGCTTTTTGGAACTCTTTTTCTGGAATGTCCATCAGAGCCAATTGCTATGGAATGTAGACTGGGCACTGGCATTGGTGCATAGAGCTGGGGTTGGCCCATTGGTTCTTGGGCCCAAAGGTGACCTGACATGCTGAGAACCCTGGGTCCTCAGTTCACCCACTCGCAGTCTCCCTGGCAGCAGAATCCTGGTGAGCTGCCTGTCAATCTCGGTTGGCAGTGTCCAGGTCTGAGTCACAGGCTGTCATCTCTGAGTGTCAGCCACTACTAACCCCCTCACTGCCTAATGTGACAACTGAAATTCAGTTTGTTTTTAGTGACTAGAACTTAACATTTTGATTGTGGTGTTTTCTGTGGTTCACTGAGTCAAATCAGGCTCCTGGAGCTCTAATTAATGGGGGCGTAGGGCTGGGGAGCCAAGGGACCACCCTTGGAGAAGAGACACAGGACTGGGTAGGCACCCAAACTGCATCTGCTGCGCTGCCTTTAACCTGCAACTAGAAACCGTATCTGCTGCGCTGCTTTTAATCTGGAACTAGAGACAGCATTTATAAGTAAGGCAGCAGAGGTGAGCTTCGAAAGAGAAAAGTATTAATAGATATAAGTTCAAAATAATTCAAAAGTCACAGAAATAAAAGGAAAATGATAGGTTCTTTGAGGTTGGGGTGGAGGGAGGGTAATTGGTGGGGCCACACCTACAGTGCATCTTAGAAGGGTACAGGCGAACCTTACTAAATGCAGAATATAAATGTCTTCATACAATAACTAAGAAAATGCCATGAAGGCTATGTTAATCAGTTTGATGAAAATAGTTCAGATTGTGTAGGAAACCAGCACATTGTACCCCTTGATTGCACTAATGTATGCAGTTATGATTTAATAATAAAAACAATAAAAAATAAATAAAAATTCCCAATATTTGTGACAGTCATTCAATAAGTAAAGAAATCATTAAAATGGAACAAAAAGAGAAACGAAGAGCACAAGTGGCAAAACAGACTTTCAGACTGTGCTGGATTCCAAAGCAACCGTGTGATTAACGGCAAATACAAACCCCCCCTCAGCCTCTGTTGCCTTGTCTACACAGTGAAAAACTCACGTCAGCGCGGGGAGTGCTAACTGTGCCCCGTGAACCAGGCTTGGAGCACAGTCCCTGGTCCAGAACAGCCATTTTTTATACTCCTGTTTGTTTGCTGGGGCTTTTTTTTTAATTATTTAGAAAAAAGTAAGTTTATTTAAAATTTTACCTTCAGTAGTAATTTAAAAATTCAAAATAATAATCGCTCAGCTCCTGTGGCTCAAGCGGCTAAGGCGCCAGCTACATACACCTGAGCTTGTGGGTTCAAAACCAGCCCAAGCCCACCAAACAATAATGACGGCTGCAACCAAAAAAATTCAGAATAATACATCAGTTCTCATACATCAAATTCACACAGATTTAATACAATGCATATGTCCTTATCAGAAAGATGAGATACTCAAAAGCTCACCAGTAGGGGTATAAACTGGTGTAAGCCTTCTGGTAGGCAACTCAATGATGCATACCAGAAGATGTAAAGACGTGCACACTTTGGTCTGCACATTCCATTTCTTATTGTTTGCTCTGAAATGACCAAGAGAGATCCAGGTAAGACTCTATGCCCACAGTTACTCCCAACCTGTTCACTGTGTTGCGATAAAAGCGTATGACCACTGTGTCTTGAAGAAGGAGAAATACTGTGGGCGTCCAAGAAAACGAGATGGTGCGACTACCAGGTCTGACAATGAAGTTTGTGACCTCGTCCTAGAAGAAGTAGTTTTGGAACTCTTTTCCTGAAATGACCATCAGAGCTCTCGTCATAGGAAGGTGTGACAGTTAAGTTGGTGAACTTGCCACCATGTTCTCATGCTGGCATCACTGACCCAACAACTTGGTGAGGCTTCCTAGACTTGGTGGCCAGCGTCTCACAGCTGTGTTCATGTCCCTGTGTGCAGTGTCTTGCTGAGTGGCATTTGTTATTGTTGTGTGTTTTGTGTGCCATGTGACAACTCTGATGGTCATTCCAGAAAAAGAGTTCCAAAACTGCTGTGGACTGTAGCCTGGGCACTGGCATTGGTGCCTAGCTTCCCACAGCGAGTACAGGGATATTCAGCCACGAGGGATGTAGCACTTTTCCCAGGCTGAGCTCCCAAACCTGTCAGGCCTTGGAATACACACATATCTGCAGAAGGTCAGGAGTTCATTAAAACCACCAGAAACCCAAACACAGTCAGTGCCAAGAACCACGATCGTGATCTAATCAGGAAGGGAGGACCGGACACTGGCCACAGCTGGCCACAGTCTTCCCGACATGCTGTCCTGACATGCTGCTCCAGCATGTGGTTTCTAGACCCCATCATCCTGTCCTGCCTCCTCCAGTCCTCTGTGGCTCGTGCTGAAGGCTCTGCCCTGGGGCCGTCCCTCAGTGCAGTTGTTCCTATTGGCCCTGGCTCCACCTTGCTCTCTCTACACCCACTCCGGGCACCACCACTTGCATCCAGGCTTCAGCTACACAGGGGTCCTCTCAAATCACTGTCACCCACCCACCCAGCTTCCTCCCCTGCTGCCTGTGTGTGGAGCTAATGGCTTGCTAATTAGCTCACGCCCCAAGGAGCCCCTAAAGCAGGGTTCTTTATCTCCTTAACTGTTCCACAGCTCTCACATGTCCCCTGTCTCCAGGATGGGTCCACTACGCACAACCGTCACTTACCCTGCTTACCAGCCATGACCAGCCAGCCCGCGAGTCCCCGCATTGTCTGCTTCCCTTCTCCTCAATACCCCCACTTTGCAGCCCTGGTGCCGCACCCCAAGGAGAGCCTTCAGCCCTTCAATAGCCCACCCATCCACAGCCTCCCCTACCCACTTGGCAGGAGCCTGCTGATTCCTTACAGCAGGATGAGGACGGTAGACAGTCCCACCATCCATCCTGAGAAATAATCATCCCCAAATCATTACTCACTGCCCCTCCCCCTTGGCTATCTTAAATATGGACTTTTTCATAGGACAAAAGAGTAAAAGGCAGGGGCCCTTCAAGACCTATTCCCTGGCTGTTAGCCCAGTGCCATCTCCAAGCCCATGAGGGGCAAGCCTCAGCACCCCCTCTCCCCAGGGACCCTCAGCATTTATTGGTACCTGCTCAGACACTCAGCAGGTGGGGACATGTTACCCCTACAGGCCACACTAAGATGCCAGCCCTGCTGTGGAGTCCCCCAGGGAGACTTAAACACATGCTTTCCTCAGCCCCCTCCCTATCCCCCCTCCAGTCACACAGACACTATCTCACGTTTACCTGCCTGTACTCCTGCCTCTAAATGCTGTTTAAGAGCAAGAACCTATATTTCTCATTTTCTTACCCCTATGGCCTTTCACCACGCCTGGCTCACAGAGGGCCTCTCGGTAGTGTGCGTGCTTTCATCAAAGCTTCTGTCACCAGCAGGGCAGGCCTTGCTCGCACACTCCTTTCCCTGCTAGACCGAGGAGACCTTACTCCTTCACGCTCACCCTTGCCAATGCAGAGCTCAGCAGAGCGATGTCCCAGAGCATGGACCATGGGCGAAGTCACACCAGAACAGTCACCACGTACCAGCTCACAAATCCGCCCATGCCAGCACGACCGCTCTTATGTCTGCATGGACTTTATAACTTCCAGAGACAATGGCAATGACCCAAACAGGCCAAATTCCCCAGGCCAGTTGAGGAGGGGACCTGGCCTGCAGCCTTACCTCTTCCGCTACTCTTCAGGTGTCCAGCCTGTGTTATAGCAGCCTGGTCTCCTCTGCCTCTGTGGTCTGAATTCAGTGGCACCTCAAGGACATTCACCTACATTGTACTGGGAACTCTGCTTGGTCTTTGCAATAGGAACCAGGCTTAACACAACTGGCCCTGAAGCAACTTCAGCAGCTCTCATGCTTAGACATGTGTTCACAGCAAGCCTCGGCCTCGTCATCTGCGTAGTCTTTCTGTCAGGGTCACATCCAGTGATCCTGAGGTCAAGGGAGGTCTGATCCCAGGCGAGAGCTGCAAAGCTTTGAACAGTCATACATGATCAGACAATTAAGTTCATGAACTCATCCTAGAAAAAGTGCTACAAACCTCATTGCTGAATATCATTACATTCGCCTGGGACTTGGAAGTACTCCCCTTGGGAAGCTATGTGCTGATGCCTGTGCCTAGGCTTCCCTTCAAAGCAATTTTGGAACTCTTCTTTCGGAATGGCCATCACATCTGTCACCCTGCGTGGCCCCACAGTTACGTTCCCAAACCCATCCTAGAAAAAGTGCTCTGAAGGGTGCACTAGCACCCTGGCATTGGTGCATTCGCTGGCATTGGTGCATTCACTGGCATTGGTGCATTCGCTTCCCAAAGGGAGTATTTTGAAGGTGACCATAGGATGATATTCAGCAATGAGGTGTGTAGCACTTTTTCAGATTAGACACAGAAACACATACTTGATGTGAATTTTAACTCAGCACCTCTAAATCAGATATTGCAAATGGCAAAGGGCCATTTTTGCCTAGAAGAGATTTACTAAGAAGCGGCGCATTAAATCTTCAAGCCCAGATGCCTTTTAGATGAACACATTTTCCTTAATTGCCTCAAGCCCTAGCAGTCCCCACTGCCTTGCTCTGCCTCTGGCCTTCCTCATCTGTGACACCCACTGGCCTTGAAAGCATTTGGTCCTGGGACGCCACTCAGCCCAAGCATCCTCCATGAGCTCTGGAAGGACCATAGGGACCCAAGTCTAACAGTCTCTGTGGTCACAGTGGCTGCCAATACATTTCCTGTTCCATTCTGCATACTTTGAAACTATCTAGTGGTAAAAGGCCAGGACCCCCAGCCCCGGAAGGTCAGAGAGATTGCAAGAGGGAGGGAAACTCCATGCTGGTGCCATGTCTCTGTAAACCAACTATTGATTCAGGGTCGGGGGTGAGTAACAACTTCTGCCCGACAAGGGCCTGGGCAGAGCTGCGGGGAGACTCAGCACAAAGGCCCCATGTTGTGCAGAAGAGCTATGGGGCCACCAGGAAGCCTGTCGAGCCTCGCCGGCTATTCTTAGCCCCTCTCTGCCACGCTGGCAAGGCCATCCCGCCGGTGGCAGCCAATGGCTTCCATGTGTGCAGGCTGGAACGCAGCGGCTGAAACATGTCCAGTGGCAGATAGTGTTTCCTTAAAAGGCAGGAGACACTCTGCTAGAATGGCTACAGGAGCAAGGAGCCCAGAAGGGACAAACTTCCGTCCATGAGAGCTCTGTGGGGATGGGGAACCCAAGAGAAGCTGCCTAAGACATGCTCCAAGAGAAAATGAATATTTATTCTGAGTCTCAAATAAGGACAAGGATTTAAGCCGGTGGTTAGGCCGCATCTTGGTCATGTGAGGAACGATGATCCTGGCATGATTCCTGTGTGGCAGGGACCATAGAGCCACTCTGTAAACCCTCCTCAGGCATTTACTTTGCAAATCAAAGCTGTCTGGCCTCTTGGTTACAGCTGATGTTAAACAGACCCAGGCCTCGGCTCAAGTTTCCCAGGGCAACCTCACAGAAGGAAACAGTTTTCTGACTATATTCTAAAACAGAATAGAATTGAGCAGAATTAGAATATATTCTAATTGGAAACCTTTGTTCAGAATAATATTAGCCAGGCATAAATTGTTGTTTCTGGAAATGGTTAGTATTTTTATTATCCTGAAGTTGTGTCTTGCGTGTTATAGTCCCCCTAACGAGATGAGAAATTCAAAACACTGTTGTGTACAGATAAGGGCAAGACAAACAAAGGCAGAGACATTTTTCAAGTCTTTTTGTGCACCCAGCCATTGTGCTGTCTCCCAAGTCATGGTCATAGGTCAGAAGCACTAGGTCTGGTCGAAACCTGGGTGGGCCCCCAGGAAAGGAAGAAGATAGGGACCTGGGTGTGGGCTGGAGTGCAGGGCACAGAATGCCAAGGAGGTTCAGCGTGGAGGCAGCTGTGTGGGCAGTCAAGTGGGGACACCCGGCCCACAGTGAGGGAACCACAACAGATGCTAAATGTCCTTGAGTGTCATTAGTTCAGTGCGTCCCATGAATAAAACCATGGCTTAGTTTCAGTTGTTTTGCTTTCTCTTGGGAAAATACCAGGATAATTAGGAAGAATAGGCTTGTACCACTGGGTAAACTCCAGAGTGTTGTCAGATGGCACAGAGCACCATGTCTGGTGGGCACACACACTTATGCAGACAGTCATGGACATGGCCAGCCCACGTCCCCCATACCAGGTGGAAAGGCAGCAGCTGAAACGTGTTCTCAGGTTCCTGGACCTCTCCGTGGGAAGGGGACTTGCTTGATCTGAGAAGAATCCCATTCACCTTGCCAGTGTGGGCTTAGGGAAGACCGCGGGAGCCATTTCTAACCAATGGGATGCCAGGGACATCTACGGGGAGCTGGGCAGAGGAGAGTCCTCACTCTGAAGAGAACGCAAGAAGAGATGGTCTCCCCTCTTCCTTTAAATGTCATCACATCTGAACGAGACCATCTTGTTTCCAGCCTAGGGGTGGAGCCCAGGCTAAAAACAGCCCAGAGAGATGGGAAAGCCATGTCCTTGATGATGCCATGGAGTCACCTGATGGAACAAGCCTGCAGCCTGTGCTCTGGACCCCTGTGAAGGGGAATGGCAAATGTCCCCAGATCTAAACCGATTTGGGATGGGGTTTTGGTTCCTGGCTGGGGCGAGCACCTGGCATGCTTGGGCAGTCCCTGTGACACTTCTCCCTGGCCTCTGCTCCCGTCCTACTAGCCCTGCAGCTGCATTCAGCAGAGATGACACCTGTGCTCCTGAAACAGCTTCTCCTCACACTGTCGTGACACCTTTCTCGCCTGAGTCCCTTCTTAACGTCTCCTCAGGCTCTTCCGCTGAGTCTGTCTCCTCTGCTTGGCCTCTAACTGCAGGTGCAAGACAGTCCCCTTCTGACTCCATCCCTCCCCATCTGCAATCACAAGTCGGGAATGTCATCACAACACGGCGTGAGATATCATGTGTCCCAGAGCTGCTGGAGAGGTAGCCCCAGCCTCTCTCTGAACTTCACTGCCTTCTTTGTACCACCGGCTGAAAGCCTGACCCTCCTCCCAAGTTCTAATGCATGTGCCAGAATGTTTGATCACACTGCCCATCCCCAGAAATAAACAAATGCACACCCAAAACTTCCCTGCAGCAAACTTGCAATGGGTTTCTGCCATATTAAGGTAAAATCCATAAATCCCTTCCCATGGTTGAAAGATGTGTGTAACTTGGCCTGACCATTCTCTCTGCCTTCAACCCCTGAAATTTCCCCCTTGTTCATTTTGCTCCAGCCACACTGGCTCCGTCTCAAACAGCTCAGACCCATTTCTACCTGGAATCTTTGACCAAGCTCTTCTCTTGACCTAGACTCTCCCCCCTCAGGTCTCCCCATGGCTGGCTCCCTCTGGCCTTTGGGTTTTAGTTTATAAATCAGCTTCTCATAAAGACTTGTCTAAAAACGCCCAGTAGCCCATCAGGCAGTCTCCGCTGCATCCAGCATGTCCTTGTTAGCGAGGATTTTGCATGTTGCCACCCTCTTCCTTGCCAGGTCAGGTGCATGGGAGCAAGGAGCGTGGATTTTCCACCACTGTAACCCACCTTGCATAAAACTGGCACATGTTAAGTGCTCCACAAACGTTTGTTGAATGAGTCATTAGATGTGTGAATATGCACCAATTCAGGCTCTGGTTTGCAAGTGACAGAAACCAACTCTGGTTAACATATGCAGAAAATTGTACTTTCAGAAGGATATTGAGCGGCTTACAGCAATAACATGAAGGCTAAAAAATCAGGATCAGTTCCAAAAATGAACAGAAACCAGAGAGCTGAGCAGACAGAGCTGCAGCCCAAACTCACATCACACACAAGTCGCAGGCTCCAGCTCTCTTGCTGGAGCCCCTGGATGGGGTGGATGGGGTGGATGGGGTCCTTTCCAGAAAGTTTGCTGTTCCACCCCTGGCCAATGCTGGGCACACGGTGGCCCATGGCGAGAGTGAGAATTTGTGCTCAGGCCACGCACCTCCCCACGCCTCTCCAGGCAACGGGAGTGAACAGTGAGGTCTCTACTCTCAGCCTCCTCCAGACAATGGTCTCATCAACTTCATTTTATCTCCACTTCAGTTCCTATGGGTTCCGGTCCAAACTGGCTGGTTGCAGATGCTGTTTATGCCACACCCTGGCCCACCTCTGAGTTCATCTGCAGCTGTTGTGCGCTGACAGCACCCTCCCCATGGCACGACTCTGCTTCTTTAGACACAGTGGGTGCAGGGCAGCCTAGACATGCCGAGATTTAGCCTCCCCAGGCTAACCTCCAGCCGAGGAGAGATGCGAGTCAGCATGTCTTTCCATGCCTGTTGCATTCTCCCCAGTTCCTGTAGTTCCCGGTGGGAGCGAGCCCCAGCTGCCAGCATGCCCGTGGTAGACGCTGCACTTACCTGTCTTACTTCCCAGGGCTCCTGCACCTGTGCAGATCATCTACAACCAAAGTGTGGCCAGGGGCTACTTTTGAAGGAACCAGAGCTAAGACTGGTCACAAACAACCCATCTTTTTTAAAACTAGAACTCCGATAAGCACAACTGTTTTAATCTGAGTCTTCAACAGCAAGTATTCTTTCTTGGGTTTATAGGCTCTGCTGATTTCTTTTTATTTTGCTATTTCTATTTCTAAATATTCTGAAAAATGTGTGCCAAATAATTGAAATTCATCATTCTCTTGAAATCCAAAGTATGGACAGAGCCTCGACAGATGCCTCCTGGTAGATGACTCTGCAACAGCAGCGGGAAGGTTTCCACAGGGACCTCTGACGGAAGGCAGGAAAATGCTACCTGAGTCCAGGTTGAGAGACACCTAGGAGGGGTCCCCATGATGCCCAGACTCCTGCCCCTAACCACTACCTAATGTCTTCAGCCCACAACTGGATTTTCAAATACTACTTCTTTGGTACTTCGCTCCCCAGCAATTCTATGCCACCATGCTGCAGAATCAGGAAAGGGGTCCTGACCTGGCTGCACATGGGGCCCCAGGAAGGGTGGCCCAACTCAGGAGTACGAGATTCTGAGCAAACAGGAGACCCCCGGGAACTCGGTGGCCCCACTGCCGCTCTCCAACAGCAGTCAGCCCGCGGGGAAGGCAGGGACACGGGCGGCATCTCAGCTCAGTCCAGCAAGGTAACTGAGGAGGGGCAGGATGGGGGCAGCGCCTGGACCACAGACCCAGGCACAGTGGCAGCGGCAGCCCCCCAACTTCTCCAGAAGCCGCTCCCAGGCAGGCAGAACCCAATAGCCTGGCTCTTGACGAACTGCTGGATCCAGCTGGAAATCTGACGATGAGAGAAACTTGGCAGGAAAAGGTCAACCATCCCCTACAAGTGAATCAGCAGGGGTGGGGGGGATTTAAAATGGATCTCGAAAGTTCATAATTCTGCCTTCATACAAAAAGACTGGCACCCATTCACATATATTGTGATTTCTTTTTAATTGTGTGGAAAATTATAAAGAGAAATAAAAAGTGGAGAGTGCTGGTATTCATAGCTCCAGCAAATCTGCTGATGAAAGAGCTGAGCTGGGCTAATAGCTGAGTCTAAGCAGATGTCCCATGACTCGGCCTCAGAGACCAAGCAGGCTGCACTCAGCCCGGGCTGCCTTCTGCACAAGCCCTCAATTTGTTCCAGGGCCTCCAGCCCCTCCGAGTGCCTCCCTGAGCCACAGCAGCTTGGGACAAAGAAGTAGAGCCATGGGAGTTCTGGGGGAGAGTCTGGGAGGGTACGCTGTGTTCTGGGAGAAGACATGTGGCTCAGATCCAGCCACCCAGATGCAAAATAACAGTGAGGGTCTAGTGGGAACCCGTATGACCTTGAACCTCTGAAAGAGCTTCTGGGTCATGATAACTTGCTCGGATGCACCATTAGAACACAGCTGGGTGAACTAGACCACTCTGACCCTCTGTTTCATCACCTGTAAAACTAGGATAATGGCCGCTACTGCAGGGCACCTCCTGAGATAGAGTGAGGCACCTGTGTGGTGCCGGACTCACGGCAGCCACCCCATAGAGGTGAACTATGGTTACTAACATCACACTAGCTGCTAGAACAGCCTGAGACCTCAATGTCTTACCCCAACAGAAATTTATTTCTTACTCACACAATCCAAAACAGGTGTTGTTTGTTGGCAAGCCTCCTTCTACAGAGAACTGAATGGATGTCATGGCCAAGGATACACCAGGATCCGAGGCAGTGGGAGGCAGGAAGAGAGAGGGAGTCCTATCGCAGGAGCAGCTGGAGTGAGTCCCCCAGGGATGGCCCCAGCCCAGCTGTCTGTGACCCACCTGGAGCACTCCCCCCCCCCGCAGTGTGTTACCAATACCGGTGTCCCACGAGCATGTCTTGGGCCTTACCCGTCCCATGCTCCAGAGGCCTCCACGTGTGAGCACCTGCAAGTCTTTCCCAAGAAAATGCAGGGTGCAGATGGGCCAGGAGGACCAGAAAATCAACTGTCCAGGAGCAGCGGAGCTGTCAACTCCCCAGCTCCCTCACCCTCTGCTAGGCTCCGAGGCCCGTGTGGCACAGGGTCTCCCAGAGTTTCCATGAGTGGGACTGAAGCTCCAGCCACTCACGGTAGCCACCAACAACAGACCTTTTCATAGCAGCCTCCCCTTCCCCAGCCACTCAGGGGTCTCCTTCACCTCCCAAATAAACGACATCCTGCTGCTTCTGGGACCCTAATAGCACGTTATGATGCTCATGGAATGTCCATTGCAGACAAACTAATGGGGGGTCCCCAGAGAAACACAGAGCTCAGCCCATCCCTAGGGGATCTGGGCCCAGAACTCTCTGCTCCCCAAGTTCCTGCAACAGCCTGGTGCTGGGTACCTGATGGACCCCAATTTTCCAGGGTTGGTCACCACAGGCTCTAACTTGGAGCACACAGAACGGAGCTCTCAGCACTCAGTCACTGCAGAGACAGAGGAGGGCCCGTGGAGAAGGACGTGGAGTCACTGCTGAGACAGAGGAGGGCCCGTGGAGAAGGCCGTGGAGGCCTCACAAGCATAGAACATTCTCAAGGGGAAAGGGAGGGGCGTTCAGCTGATGAGGCCCGAGAGAAACGTGTGAAGTGGGGGCGGGGTCTGCATCATTCCTCCTCACCACCACTGAGTCAAGGGCTGGAGAGCAGCCCTCAGCTGACCATGTGCTTAGCCACTGGACCTGGGGATGGCTGAGCAGAAAGAGGGAGGTCAGCTGGTGCGACAAGGACATGTGAGTTTCTTGTGGAAACTGGACTTGAGCCAATGTCCTTGCACTCCACAGTGGGTGGTCTCTGGATAAAGAGCCCAGGACCAAGGTTCCATGGGTAGACTTCCTCACAGGAGGCTGTGGGAGGGAGGGAGGAGATTGTCCAAGCACGGCCCCTACAGACTCCTCCAGAGAACAAATACATGGCCCAGGAGAGTCAGCAGAGGGGAGCCAAAGGCAGGATAAGTGAGCACGAGCCCAGCAGCAACAAGTAGAAGGTCCACTGGGACCTCGCCTAGACGCTAGAGAAGCGGGTCTGCAGGGCAGACAGGGAGTGTCAGAGGGTAGCCGGGATCTCTCCACCCACACACCCCACCCAGCACTGGGAGTCCAGCCTCCCTGGGGTTAGGAACAGACAAGTCTGAATAGGATCTGAGAGTTAAACTCTGCGGCAGACAGATCCAGACTTGGCATCCAGGATCAATGGTCTCAATAACTGAAAATGACCAAGAAGCAACAGAATCACCTGACTTCTCATCACGGGAGCTGCTACCTTGTGGGAAGTGACAGAATCACCTGAGATCTCATCATGGGAGCTGCTACCTCGTGGGAATGACAGAATCACCTGAGATCTCACCACAGGAGCTGCTACCTCATGGGAAGTGACATAATCACCTAAGATTTCATCACAGGAGCCGCTACCTTGAGGGAAGCAGCAGGTCAACAAGGCAGAGTGGGAAGCAGGTTTTGAAATGCTTAGACTTTGACATTATGAGCTGAATTGTGTCCCCCACAAAAAAAAATTTGTGTCGAAGTTCTGACCCCCAGGACCTCAGGATGAGGCCTTATTTGGGAATCTCCCCTTTGCAGATGTGATTGGTTAAGACAGGGGTCACACTGAAGCCCAACATGGCTGACGTCATAGGAGAACACGTGAGGACAGACACGCAGAGAGAACCACAAAATGAAAGAGGCCGACACTGGAGTGATGTGGCTGTGAGCGGGGAAACACGGGGAGTGCAGCAACCCCACAGGGTGGAAGAGGCAGGGAAGGATCCCCCAGCAGGTGTCAGAGGAGCCTGGCTCTGCTGACACCACGATGTTGGACTTCCAGCCTCTTGTTTACATCTCTCTTGTTTGAAACCGCCGGGTCTGTGGCCCTTCCCTAGGGCAGCTCTGGCAAACTTGCAGACTCTCCCGTGCCTCAAACCCCCTCTGCCGCACCAGGGAGGCCTAGCCCAGCCCCACCGCGGACACTGCTTTGCTCCAGTGGGATGAACTGACTCGAGCACGGGCGGCATGAGGGAGGTGTCGGGCCTCTCACGGGGATAGTGCAGGACTGTTCCTGCACAGCTGGAGAAAGTCCCGAGATGCACATTTCCCACCCAGTTTGAATGTCCATTTGAAGGGAACTCGTGACCAGCAGTGGGTGCTTTGTGGGCCCACTGGGGTGGCTAAAAAGGGGTCTTCCAAGATGGGGAGTATAGGATGGCCTAGAGGTGGAAGGGGCCTGTCAGAAGCAGGGGTGGCCTGCTCCGGTGTCCCTCACCAGAGTGGAATCCCCCAGGACTTCTGGAGACCCTGTGAGCAGAGGAGGGCCCGGGCCCATGAGAGCTCATGAGAAGCCTCCTGCCGGTCCCCTGGAGCCCCTGAGGTTCACCTGGCACCTCCAATGCCAACGAGATGAAGGTGGTGGAGTGTGAAGGTCACCACATTTCTAGGCAGAGGCCCGGGTCCTCACCCCTTCTCAGCTCTCCTACAGTGACTCGGCACCGGGCTTCATTAGTTCCACAGACTCCATAAAGACGCACGGACCCCGGGCATTCTGAGAATTTAGAAACTTCCCTCAAGGATCTGGGCGGGCACCCCAGGGAGTGGCCCCAAGCTGACCCCATCTCCCCTCACCCCTCCAGCTCTGTGCACACCCTCCCTCCCCCTGAACAGACAAGGTCATGCCAGCCTTACATAGAACAGCTCGGCTCACACCCAAGATCCCTGTTATGCCACCTTTACAGGGAGAAGTATGTGTTACTTTTGTTAAATAAATTCAGTTTTCTTCCCTAATAGAATTCAGGTGACAGCTGAACATGTATTTGTCGATTTCTAATGCTATTTCTGAAGGTGAGAGAAAAAGATCTTTAAGGAGGAAAGACCAAAAAATAGAACTTTTTTGTCTTTGAGACTCCAGAAAAGGGGCAGGGAGTCCTGGGGAAACGTGGCGTTGCCCAGCCGTGGAGGGGAGGGGGCGAAGCAAACCGCAGGGGAGCGATGGCTGCGGAGAGGAGAGTGGAGAGGGAGGCTGCCTCCCGGGGCGCCTCGGACCAGAAAGATTCGGGGACCCCACAGGAGGAACACCCTCAGCCTGGCCGACACGAGTCTGATTCCACCCAGGAGGGGAGGTTTGTGACCGCCTCGTCCCTGCCCACGTGGGCTGGTGGAGCTTTCCTGCCCCTCCACCAGAAACAAAAAAGGGGGTACCCAGAACCATAAGCCAGAACCAGGCCAAGTTCCCCAGCTGAGAGGTGATTCTGACAATCCATATTATGGAGACAAAACAGCCAAGAACACAAACCCATGACACTTTCCATATACTTTATTAAAAAGTTTCTTTGAATAAATTTCCTAAAAATTTTAAAATTAAAATTAAACCCCACCCTGCACAAAAAAAAAAAAAACACAACATTAGAGGAATGCCAAAAATATTCTCTATTATGACTTTCTTTTAATTCTTTAATGAAGTCATTGGTCCCAACGGTGCACACGGAACAAGGAATTTTGTTTCCAACTAGATCGTTTGTTAGAGGCTTTAGAAAAAGAAAATTAGCTTGAACCCTCATCCAGGACACTGGGCAGGGGGAATGAAAAGGCCGAACTCTCGTTCCTCCTCCGACGCGGGCGTCTGCAGTCATGCTCACTAAAGAGGGGAGGGAAAAATGAACCAAGCGAAAGTGTACAGCCGCCATGCCCGGGGGTCATTTTCTAGAATTTACATTTGCCTAGAACAGGCATAACACGAAACTCCGGAGGGAGGCTGAATGCTCGGGAATGTTCACACCGACACCAGCAGTGGGAAACTACTACACAATGTTCGGAGGACACGAAGCAGCCGCCTGGACACGGGGAGCGCGGGGTCCACAGACGCAGTTAGCACCATCTCGGCAGGTCGTGCGGCGGAAGGCTTCCTCCCGAGTTCGAGTGTAAATCCAAGCGTGTAAGGGTACAGTGCAAGGGAGCCCATAACCGGGCGTCTACAGAGGCGAGTGGGCAAGGACTGACTCCTTCTTCTTCAAGAGGTATATGTCGCTGGTCAGCCTCACTTAGGTTCCGATGGCATTCAGGACATCAGGCTTGGCGAGCACTGGGCGTGGGGAGTGAGGGGGGAGGAGAGGAAAAGCCACATTACCAACCGGAAAGGACACTGTATTCACTGAGAGGTGATCCCACCACCCCTGGTTCTCATCACCTCTTCCACTTTTCCGCTCAGTACCATCAACAGCCACCTGTGACCCTCCAGACCTGGGGCTTGGGGTTCTCTGTAACCGAATCCATTCTCTCTCCCCGCACCATCCAGTTGCCTTTATGCAAACTGAACCCCTGTGCTGGCACTGACCCCAGGTTCTGCTCCAACTTATCTTTATTTTGCTACCGATCAAGTTTCCCAACATAAGAGAAATGGCAGATGGCCCCAGTGTCAACATTCTTATTTACAGGGAGCAAAATTATTTCGAGATGAATAGATGGGAGTTATTTACCTTCGGTATTATCTATAATGGTTCACGGTATTATTTTCCTAGTAATCGTGTTTGGTGCGATATTTTATGAATAGCAGAGACTTAGTAACATTTCTGGAGAGTGACAAATAGTTGTCATATGTTTCTTCATTGCCAAAAATGCAAGTATGCAGGTATGTTTTTAGGAAGCAAAATAATAATCAAAAAATAATTTCATATATTTTGCTTGAACAGCTTTCTTATTTAAGAATATAATGTATCTTCTTTTCCATGTATATCACAATCACTGTTACTCAAATATTTTTCAAAGGTAAGTTCTTGACCTGAATTTCATATCTTATTTGCAAAAGCCCTAAACGCAAAGAACGACTTACCAGGGGCGCAAACCTTTTCACATTCCTTCTGTGATTCAAAGTTGTTTTCATTTCCACCACAGCCTCCATACCAGAATCTGGCACAGCTTTTGGTCTTTGGATCGTAGTACCACTTCAGTATAAATTCCCTGCAAGTCCCTCCTTCTTTCGGCAACTTACATATATCTTTAAATGACAAGACGAAAAAAGAATGTTAATTAGAATGTGCATGTTACTTTGCTCCCAACTCGAGGGGCAACTGTTTGATCACAGGGCTATCTCAGATGGAAAAGAGTTTCCAGGTGAAAACTCCCTTAAACTCTGAGCCTGTTTCCTCACTGTCCTATGGACATAACACTCATGGCTTTGTGAGGGATAAATGAAATTATATCAATGACAGAGGACGTTATGACTGACACTCAGAATCCCAAATGTTAGCTAGTATCATTAGATAATTTAAAATGAAATTGTTCTTCCCTCCCCTTCACTCTCTAATTCCTTCACTGCTCCATAGAGAAGAAACCACACTTTTAAACCTTAAGAGTTTCCTATTCTTAGTCAAAATGTCAATTAAATGATGTCAAAATATAGTTTAAAAGTAAGGCTTCGTATTTCACTATCAGCTAAGTACATTAAAAATTAAAGTATCAAAGAGAAATTCTTTATAAGCGTGTATGTGTAAGCCTACATGTGTGGATAGCCAAGTGCCTTCGTGACTTGCCAAATTACCAAGTAAGTAAAAGGCAGAGCTAGCACTGATGTCAAATTCACGACAGCAAAAATGTCACATAGCAAAGCTATTTTGAAGACAGAGAAGCATTCTTTTTCCAGTTAAGGAAGTTGATGTTTTAAACGCACACTTCTGATGTAGCCCAGCTGCAGACCAAAGTTGAGGTCCCCTCACGCCTGGAGAGAAAAGTTTATAGTTCACACACCACAGTAAGACTTATGTTTACAGAGTTTGCTGGCAAACCCCAGATTACTGCTGGGAAAGAGAACCACTGATGTCAACCGTTATCTATTTGTAAGTTTGGAAATGTAAAACGAAGATGTCAGCCTTCTTTCCACAGTACTCCCTGGAGCCAGTGACGCTGTGTGTCTAGGTGAGCAGCCACCAGGCTGAGTCCCCTCCTCTCCCGCACGGCTGACCTGCTGTTTGCCTTTCTGGCCAGCTCACCATAGAGGTGGTGAGGACCTGAGGTTTAAATGGACACTGAAAAGGACAAGAAAACTACATCTTTAGGACAAAAACCAAAGTGTGGGTCGCCATGATGGAGCAGACCCAAAGGTACATAGGAGTGAAGCTCAAAATCTGTCTAAGACATTTTCCGGCTGCTGTGGGTGAGCAATCACCCAGCTGTGAGGCTGACATCCTCACGACCACACCATGTCCTGGCTGCAGACCCTCTCGGGACCCAGAAAACCAGCAGCACCACCAAGAACCTTGGGAGACCCAAGGAGGCCAGAATAAAATGATGACCATTATAAAAACTCACTGAGCCAGGCACTGGGGCAGGCACCTGTGGTCCCAGCTACTTGGGAGGCTGAGGCAAAAGAATTGCTGAAGCCCAGGAGTTTGAGGTTGCAGTGAGCTGTGATGCCACGGCACTCTACCGAAGGCAACACAGTGAGACTCTATCTCAAAAAAAAAAAATTATAAAAATAACCTCCCTCCCAAAGCGAACGTGCCAGTAATTGAAGGGGAATGCCTGGCTTTCAAGGACTGTCCCAGAAGGAACTAAGCAGGGCAGAATTGTTCAACTGCCAAAATGCATTCTTTATCTACTGGGGGTTCCCAGCAGGCAGAGGTAAGGCCTGACTCACATGGCTGCCTGGTTCCCTTTATTTCTTCTGAGTGCACTTCATTCCCAGCCATCTGTGTGCAGCTACTCAGATCCCTCAGCCCTGGGTGCTGCTGACCCGGCCACCAGAAGTCTGCCCAGACCCAGGCCTCCCAGGACTCTGCCGCCCAGACTCCCCGGCTCTTCCCGCCTCCTTCATTCTCGGCTTCCACCCCGGTAGGCAGTATTGTCTGCATTTTCTACACCATTCCAGCCAGAACCACAACTGAGGCTCTGTGAGGCTTGCCAGCGAGGCTGCTGTGACTGTGGACAAACAAACATTTGGAAAACCAAGAGAAAAATACCAACGAGGGCCTCATACTATTCAAAGACAAGTTTGGGAATCTCCGGTTCTAAAGTATGAAAACGGGAGATTTTATGTTCTAGTTTTGAAGTCCACCTCATCTTGGCCCTGAGACCCACCATTTTGTCTGGACTCCCCTAAGCTGTGTCTAATCTGCTAAAGCAACTGGTGTATAGCAAAAATCAATCCATTGATCCATCAGTCAAATGTCCTGTAGTACAAAGGGAGATGGCTGGCCCTCGTTAAACTTAACCCGGAATTTTCCCAGAACGATGAGTCTTGGACATGATCGTTTTTTCATGTTTTCCCTATAAAATGTCTGCGCCTTGGCACAGCCCCAAGGGAGCCGAGTCCCCTCTGTGGGAGGAGATTTGCCTGCACATCCACTAATCTGCTCTCCCTCGTGACTGAGAATGTAGTGGGAGGTACAGACGATGAGGACTGGAAATTGTCACTTTGCCTAGAATAATACTATAAATAAGTTCCATTTTAAGAGAAACCTGAAGACTGGTCAGGCTTCTTTCTGCTCATCTCTGGGCATCCAGGAGCGTCCAAGCACAAGAGAAGAAACTGATGTAAGCACAACATCAGACTAAAGATGGTTCTGGAAACTCACCTGTTCACAGAAGCCACAGGAGCCAACCCAGAACATCCAAACAACAACAGTGAAATGCAAGTCGCCCTGAGCAGCACAGTCTGTTCTGTAGTAAAGACGTGTGCGCGCGCGTACACACACACACACACACACACACACACACTCAAGATGCTGCCCCTGCCACCTCAGCATTCAGAGAAGAATCGGGAGGGGCGTGCGTGGGCCACTAACAGTGGTCATCAGTGCTGGGACAATGACCATCATACATTACTATATTCTTCTGTAGGTCCTGAATTCTTCACAATGAATGTCTATTGATTTTATAATCAACAAACAAAAATAAATACTTTTTTTAATTTATTTTTTATTGCACCAGATTAAAGTACTTTTTGAAACAGAAAATGTGTTGATTGGAAAATCTTGCCTTTTTGTTTTTAATAGGTCAGCTTCTCCAGTGTTTAAAAGTGTCAGTGCTGATGTTTTCAAAGCCAGCCAGTTACCACTATGTAAGCGTCTCCTCCAGCAAAACGATGGGGGGATGTGTTTATGCTCTAATTGTAAATATGTTCCTCATCAGTTGAATGGTCTCAGGGACAATGGGATGTAGTCGTCTCAGGACTCAACGTTTGACGTGGTGTAAAGTCCAAGGCACAGGCAGGTCTGCTTTGCCCAGACGAGAAAACTGGCTCCCGCGTGCTGAGCCTTGGTTGGTTCAGTAGATACCAACTTACTACATTTTTAACTTTATATTTAAATGTTGCTGTTGTTAAATTTGGGATCCTTTACTCCTTCAGACCTGGATGAACAGATTTTTATATTTTAAGATTTCACGATAAAAATATACTGTTGGAGACTCCTGATAACTCAAACACTGCCATTGACAAAAACACTTTCTCACACAGCGGTAAACAGTTGGCCTTGAAGAAGGCTGTTTCCCTTCAACCAAATAGAGCAAATATTCGCAGCTATTTAGCCTACCTCAGCTTGTGGAATTACTTAGTTCTTCAAATTATTATTAACATAGAGTCAGATATTTCCCTCCATGACATCATTCCATCAGTGCTATATATCCGTAATGGAATACGATTAACCAAATACCACATTTCATCAAACCTACGATGACTTGATTGTATGATGCCCTGCTGTTTTGGACAGTGCTATGTAGTTGCTAATTTTTGTTTTGGTTTTTGTCCCTACCTCCCTGTTCTCCCTTCCCACTTTTGGCCAAGGGAGCCAGCCAGGACAGATATTCTCCATGCATATTATTACTAAAGCTAAAATGGTAAACTTTGAAAAGTACAGGCCCGTAAGATAAAATTTTTGCATTCACAGAGGTGAAAAAAGCAAACAATAGCATCTAACATTCAATACTAAGAAAGGAACACAAGTCTGTAAACACAGCCCCGTTTCTACCGAATGGATGCCACAAAACGTAAGTGGAATTAAAATGGGCACATGTACATACAAAGAAGCTAGGTTTAGAACTGCATTTTGCCTGAATTATCTAGAATACACATCTTTGGAGAAACAAGGCATACTGTGGTCATTGATATGTGGATGCAAAAAATTCACACAAGCACTAAGTAAGCATGCACTTGCTGTTTTTTTTAGTAATGAAGAGTGGTTGGTTGCCACTCATTTTTCTGTCTCCAAAAGTAAAATTATAGATATCATTAAAATATTTTACCCCCCTGGGGAAAATGGCTAGGATGACAGTCACAGAAGGAGGAGAAAGTGGGGAAGATAAGCTCTTACTTCCTAATACATCCTTGTGACTGCATGGATTCCAGAGTCATTTAAGCAGGGCCAGGTTCTTAGAAAAACAAGTTAATTCCCAGCTTCCCGCTGGGTTGGAAAGGCACACATGTACAAGTGCGCAAATCCACGTGCACATATGTGAAATGGTAAAGAACATGCTGGTTCTGGGTGGGAAACATTAAAAGGAAAAAGGTTTTAGATTCATCTACATCAAACAACTGGTCTTGAAAGCAACATGAGCCCCAATGTCAAAACCTGTTTTATCGTTCTCACAAGTAGAGAGGAGATCTAAGCACTTTCCTAATTCAGAACCTCACAGCTCAACATAAAGGGAAAACACAGCCCGGCCAGACCCCGCCTTACAGCTGTGTTGTTTACATTGACTGAACACTGTTGTACATTCTTATCCTTTCTGGATCACACATAAGAGACCCAAAACATCCCCAAAGCTGGCTGTCTAGTTTACTCCAAGTCATTTTCCCTCAATGAGGCACTGAGTTGGCTAGAATTTTTACATTTCCCACAGTGTTTTAGGCGTAAAGTTAACTGATGAGCGGGAAACAGTATTCACAGATGTCAGAGCCTCTGAAGTCGGAGCTGAGTCTGTCCTGACCCACAACTTTGTGGACAACATAGCGCATCCTTTGTGGCTTCTCTCTAGGCCCACGTGGGAGTGAGGCTGGGCATGTCAGGAGCTGCGGGACGTCACTGGTGCAGACTCCAAGGGCTTCTCCCTGCGATGTGGGACTCGGAAAACGCTTGTAAGCGGAGGGCTGAGCTTTAAGGTTGCTTCCTCCCTCTCCACCTAACCCTCGTGTCACCCCCTGATTTCCTTTTTTAGTTTAAGATGAAAGTCATCGCACTAATGTTGTTTTGTAAAATCTTCTTATACAATGTCTAAGAACTCAAACTTAATTGCCCGATCTACCATGAACTCCTGACTCATTTTCATAAATTTCTATGGAGAAGTTTCTGGTTTCCTAGCAATCTTTCAGAGGAGTATGAAATGCACACAGCGGTCTCTGACACAGACCAATTACTACACTTGTCTGCAAGGGCAAACTATTTTAAGCACCTTCCAGCTGCAAACAGGCGACTTATTTAGCTTCAAACATCTGTGTGTACAATGGTTGCACGATTCCAGCACAGATGACTTTCTTTCTAGTGACTCCTGAGGCCCCTGTGAGTATGTGTGTGGCCCTATAGATAGTCATGGTCAGACGGATACCTGGATAAGGGGAAGCCCATCAGTGGGAGAGGAGTTCTCGAAATCTTAGAGAACATGGACACAGATTCAGAAAACACTTAGGACATCCAATTTTACCTACACATAAATGAGATCGGATATAGACTCCATAGAAAGGGCCAGATGGAGAAAACATCATCATTTTAGAAACAATGGAAAGAGCAAAATAAAGAATATGGATTTGATAGTCCCCAAATAATAAGCTGTTGCTTCCGACAACTCAATGTATGTTAGGAAGGCAGAGCTTCTTCTGAACCCAGGCACAAAAGAGAAGCAGCGGAGCCCTCCACAAAGCCCTTTATTGTATCAGCTGCAGAAACAAACACTGGAAAGAGAAGCAAACAACGGCAAAGTGTCCCCACAGTTAGCAGCAAGTTTTTGCTTCAGTCTATAAGACAACAGTGTATCTATAAATTCCCACGGAATTCTTTAAATTAGTATTAACATCGTCTGCTGAACACTCTTAAGCAGGACATATGGGCTATGGTAATAAGCACTTTCCGGCAGATGAACAAGCCAGGCCCACATTCTGCTGAATGCAATTACAGGCCACTCAGAGTCCCCCTGTCTAGGGCCTTAAGCGAGTAACTGTCAGTCTCTGAGTCACACCTGCCCAGTCACGAACTTGCCTGTGTTTCTGCTCCGTCTTGCACTCTTCTGAGCGTTTTCATTAGATGAAATCACGGAGTGGAGGAATCTCTACTCTTTGCAGCATCCCAGACCACAAATCAAGGCCAGCCCCAGGGTGAGCACAGGGCAAACAACCCATGAACAGACTCTGGCTGGTGCCCCCAAAGCCACTCCCATCAAATTCCCACTATGAGTCTCGTGACGGGCAAGGTCAGTCTCCATTTACAACGGGAACTCTGCACAATAAGACTATGTTGGGCTGCACGGAGCCAGTTTGGACCTTGCCCCCCAGAAGGCAGCCTTGCCTAAGACTTCGAACCCAGGAAGATGACTCAGAAGCTTGCAGTCAAAAGCTTTAGCCTTTTTGGAACAGTGCTTTCTTAGTGCCACTCACAGACCTGACCTTTCCACAACTCACCTGTTTCTGTTAGAGCCAACGGTTCTGTGCTCACCATTAAATTGATGGCTGAACTAGAAGCTGACCTTGCTGGCAGTGCAGGCTGGGATTTCCCTGTGAAAGAAAAACACGTGCAACTCGTGGGTAAACCAGAAAAAGAAGGGCTGGGGAACCCTCGGCAGCTGGTGCGAGGCTGCCTTTCCGGGCTGATGTCTTATCTCAGGGTGGCATCGAGAGGCAGACCGGTGGCCGCTGCACGTGGCCCGACCTTGTAGTCTGTTAACAAGTGAAGGGGAGTGAAGGGGAGCGATCCCTGAACTTCCGAGCAAACCTCTCCTCCCATGTGACCTCTCCTGTGGTCATTGAAGGAAACAGAGCCCTAGGGCAGGGTGGGTCTTGGGCCTCCTCTCTGTGGGCCTAATCGTGATGTGAATGAGAATTCCCTTTCCTTTGCATGGTCCTAAAGAAAAGAGGCGCCTCCCCGTCCACAGTCCTAGAGCAGAGGCATCAAGAAGAATGAGGGAGAGTCCAGACACACTTGGAAAGGAGAAAGAGAGAAAAGGGACCGTGAATAACTGAGAAAGGCTGGAGAAGCACTGAGGGCAGAGCCTGAGTGCAGAGGGACCAGGGAGGGAAATTCTTCAGGAGCTAAGCACATTCCTCCACCCCCAAGGTGCCTCCACTGGCCCCCGAGGAGCCATTGTCTCCTGCCGTTTCCATTCCCTGGACCCAAAAGCACGAGCAGGGCAGTGGGCAGGAGAAAGCCCCCACCTGGGGCCACGTTGGAAGGGGCTGGGCTCAGGCCAGCTGGCTCAGGCCACCTGGGTCCTCCATCAAGTGGCCAGGATGCCAAGGGCAGGACAACATTTCACATGGAACCTCATTTTCCATCCTGTTGTTTTATAAAGTTAGGGTGCCACCAAACCACCCAGAGCCTGTGTGTTTTTTTTGTTGTTGTTGCTATTTCAGAATTTCAGGATGGGTTCAATAACAAGCATTGTTCCCTTGTGTCCTGCTAGTCCACGTAGAAAGTAGGTACCGACTTTTCTTAAACCTGCCACGTACTTACTTGTGCTGAAACTTCCGTGGTAGGTGGCTCTGATCTGTGACCTCAGGTAGCAGACCACCGTGACGTGGTACGTGTGCCCAGCGAGCAGGCCCCCAACGGCGTGGCCAGTGACTGACAGGTTCTGCCTCAGAACCAGGGACTGATCGTGAGCTGAGGTGATCACGAGATCATAAAAATAAGCACCCAGGGGCTCCGGCCCGTCCCAGTGGATCTCGGCGCTGTTCTCCGTGATCTCAGACACTCGAACTTCTCGGGACGCCTTTACTGGAAGACACACAAAGCGAAGCGTGGAGATAAAAGGTAAGAGCCCGAGTGACTGGCACACATGGGCTAGAGGGCACGTCCAAAAAGGCTGCAGTAACCAGCAGATGGCATGAAATTTAGGTGAGGCAGGGAACTGATTCTTGTTTAAGCTCCTAAAATATACTGGCTTTGTAATCTAACTGCACATGTGAAATGTGAAATCTGTAGTAATTATAAATCTCTGTACTAATCAACAAGGCACGTAGCTACTTTTTGTTTCTATTACAAATACCTACTATTGAGAAGATGCTTTGAAAACACAGGGCCCAGGGTGCTAATCACAAGTTTCATTCAATACAAAGTGAGCCCTATAAGTTAAAATACACAGAGTCATAAAATTTTAAGGGTATGGCCTGAATTTCTTTTAATAGAATCTCTGCCTTCTCTCTGTAAAACGAAGGTAATTTCCATCTTTTCATGAGCCTTCCATTACGATCTCGAGCTTGTGACTCTCTGCAGCGCCTACTAATGTCTTCTTTGAGGAAATGACGAAATAACACACTCGGAATCTCCTTAAACCCACCAACCCCATCATCCACATTCCAGACCTCAGATTTAGGCCTACTTCCAACTGCTCTGTGAACAGGCTTTGAGGATGCAACTAACAAGGGCCTCTTACCCACAGGCTTGGCAGTAACCTGCTTGCTGGTGGCTGGTTTGGCCGCCTGGGGCTTCGGGGTGTCAGGTTTGGTGGCCACTTGTTTTACAGTAGCATCAGGGGGTCTCGCAGCTACTGGCTTCACTGCTGCTGCAGGCTTTGCTGCCACAGGCTTCACTGTCACCACAGATCTGACCGTGGCTGTCTTTGTGGCCACAGGCTTGGCAGCCACAGGCTTGGCAGTGGCTGGCTTTGGAGGCGCTGGCTTTGGAGGCACTGGCTTTGGAGGTGCTGGCTTTGCAACGGCTGGCTTTGCAGAGGGCAGATTTACAATAGCTACTGGCTTCGTTGTGGTGGTCACTGGCTTTGTCGTGGTGGTCACTGGCTTCGTTGTGGTGGTCACTGGCTTCGTTGTGGTGGTCACTGGCTTCGTTGTGGTCACAGGTTTGGATGTAGGACTTGAAGTAACATTATTTGGAATGTTCCTGTTAAGACAAATTAAATATTATCTCTAACTGCACCTCTGCCTGCTACCTAAAATAAAGACATAACCCCATGAGCTACATGAAATTTGCTGTTGTAGCAAAATGCACGCAGTATTTTTACAGATTATGTAAAGTATTATATATTTTAAATTCCTTTTTAGGATCCATGCCACAAAAAAAAATATACTAAACAGCATGTAAAAAAATAAAATCATTAAAAATAAAGCTCATATACTATATCTAACATCTTGTTTTCAATTTATGAAACAAAGGCAGGGAGAAAATAAAAGAGAGAATACTAAATGATAGTTAACAATGTTCTAATTATAACAATTAGTCAACTGAAACATGCACAGAAAATTAAATAAAATCAGTAGTTAGCTATGCACATTATAAGAAACAAAATGTCATGCCATGCTGGCAAATTATAAAGTCAGCGTGTACTGTTTTGCTCCCAGGGCTTAACATCTGGAGTATGTTTTGTTTGTATTCAATAGGGAGCTTTTTTTTTAGGGCCTCACCTCTTTCACCCAAGCTAGAACACAATGGTATGATCATAGCTCATAGCAACCTCAAATTCCTGGGCTCAAGAGATCTTCCTGCGTCAGCCTCACAAGCAGCTAGGACTACAGGCACCCACCACCACGCCCCACTAATTTTTCTGCTTTTAGTAGAGACAGGTCTCACTCTTGCTCCGGGTGATTGCAAACTCCTGGCCTCAGGTGATCCTCCCACCTCAGCCTCCCAGAGTGCTACGATTAAGGAGTGAGCCACCACACACGGCCCTATTTCTGCTGGTTTTTTTCTTAATTTCTTCATCTCTTATGAATCCCTAGAGAGAAGCACCAGCACCAACGCAGTCAGACAGACACCACAACTCAGAGCCCACTTTATTCCTTTCTTGCTCTTAGAGGAAAATACATTACTTTGAAGACACATTGTGCTGCATGACATACAGAGTATGTTTTCAAGTTGATAACAAAAAATGTCAAATAATGAGTTACTTAGTTCATTCTGTTTTCCTAAAGATAAGAAGTTTCCACAAAGTTCAGGCAATGGTCCAGAGAAATAATAAAGATCAGGTGGAGCTAGGACCATCGCTCCAGGTAAGGGCCACAGGTGCCTGAGTGATGACGTCTGCTCTCACTGTGTTAAGATTCAAAATCATTCCCTCTGAGGACACAGCCAATAACCAGATAGCTTTCAAGGTGGTAGAGAGAAGGACTTATTGTAGGAAGAGGTGAGCTCTCTCTCCCCACCCTGGAGGACAGCCAGCAGGGAACCAGATGTTCATTTCTCAGAGATTATTTGAATCCACATCTCATCCACATGCAAAGGTCAGAACCCCAATTCCTGCCAAAGCATGACACACCATGGTAGGCTCTTCAGGGCATAAACTGCTGACAGGTTGCATAAGCTCAGTTCCTGCAGCCATGAACCCCTGCCTAGCAGTCTGTCCATTGCCACCCTGCCCCCATCTCTGTCCCCAGAGTTGAGAGCTCACTTGGAGCAGGGCACGAGCCCCTGCCACAGGTGCCATCATCCTACCCATCTCCCCACCCTCTCGTGAGTCTTCACAGTAAAGCATGCACATTGCCTCCTATTACTACCATCATCACGTGTTATTATAGCATTAATAATTATAGGAAAATGTGTGGCCCATTTTTTGATATATCCAATCCTTCTTTATGAAGTCATTTCACACTAGGTATGGTAGATTATTTATACATATGATCTCAATTATCCACCTTCCCTCAACCCATGCCCTTTACACTGTGAGGTAGCACATTCTCCCTTAAATCTAGGCTGGTCTTGGACAGACTTAGGTCCTCCCTTAAATCTAGGCTGGTCTTGGACAGATTTAGGTCCTCCCTTAAATCTCTCCACCCTTAAATCTAGGCTGGTCTTGGACAGGCTTTTGCTGACAGAATGTGTCAGAAGTAACAGTGTTCCAGTTCCAACCTAGGTCTCCAGAGGCCTTGCACACTCCTGCCTTCTCCCAGGGAACCCTGCCAGCTCACCTGGTGAACAAATGCAGGACACTCTGCTTGCTGGAGAATGAGAGACCACATGGAGCTAGATGAGCCACCCAGCTGAGGCCATTCTAGACCAGCAGGTCCACAACTGACAAGCAGCTGACCACAAACTTATAAGTGAGCCCAACAGAGACCAGAAGAACCACCCAGCTGAGCCCAGACTAAAAGTGCATATACTCACATAATTGCAAATTAAATGACTGGTTGTTCTAAGCCACTAAGTTTTGTGCAGTTTGTTCTGCAGCAAAAGCTAACTAATATAATAGATTCTTTGAGAATAATTACCCATGTTACCCAGGGGAGTCCCATTGTCTGAATTTCAGTATCCTCATCCCTAAAGTTAGGAGTTCAGTGGGGACTTCTGCATTGCCTTTAGCACTACAACTTTGGAGACAATAATTACATTCACTTACACTTGTTTGTGACCGAACTTCATAGGATTCTTTGCTGGTTGGTCCCCTTGGAACCAATCGCACTGTTTCCTGATATCTGGGGACAAGTAAAAAGCATTTTCGCCTAGAGAAAAACAAAAAAAGCATTTGAACTGCAGAAGAATCCCATGAAAATCAAATTAATCTATTAACAAGTTAAATGGATCACATAATATTTGTTTAGCCCATAAATATTTGTTGAGTTAATTCTTTCAGACACACTTATCCACTGATTTCAAACATTAGGTATAATAGCACTTGATCCATAAAACATACTAAGCCAATTTGTTCTATCTGGTAATATTTTGGTGACTAGGTTAATGATAACTCAATGTGAAGGAGAAGACAGGAAAAAAATTAAGTGGAAAGTTTAAGATGTTTAACTCCTCACATTTATAAGAGGGACTTTAACAAATGCAATCAGTGTAACCTAATTCTTTGTACCCTCAATGAACCCCAAACAATAACAAAAATAATAATAATACCCCCCACAAAGAAGCCTAACTCCTGAATGTCAAATTACAATCCAAACGTATTTAATATTTTCTCAGTGCTTTGTTGAACAAAGCATGTGTTTTTAATCTTCTGAAGACAGGAGCAACAGGCCCTGTGTGATCTTGCTGGCATACCTTTGCTTCATATGTTTTCCCTAAATCTTTTGAGGAACAGGCCTTCACAAATGTGAATACTGTTTCCATAGAAGTCAACTTTCCCTGGCATAATAAACTTTCAGCATGTACACATTTATGTATTCTGTATAAATCTCCCACACTTATTGATACGTCCGCTGTCTGCCTCTGGGCCATGCGCTATACCAGGTTCTGGGAAGCACAAAGGACTGCACCTCCTCAGAGAATATATGCGGTCTGCTGAGGGACACAGACCCATAAATTAACAACCAACAGGCCATGTGGATGTGGTTAGTCAAGGTGTCCAGACTAACCACAGGCAAGCGCTGGCAGTGGGAGCTCCACGGTGAGCAGAGTAGCTGGGCATGACCTTTGAAGATGCTGCTGGAGCAGAGGCAGAGATCCTTCCAGGGAGGGAGAGGTCCCTTGGCCCAAACCCAGAGGTATCCAAGCCTGAGTCTGGCAGCTAAGCCCTGATCAATGCAACTCCTTCCAGAAGCTTTCTGTAGTGCCCCCAATAGGCACACTTCTCTTGACAAGCCAGCATATTATGTCATGTAATAAATGCATTCTCTCACACCCTTGTAAACTATTAGGGACACCAATAGTGCCTAATGGCAGAGTACTTGGTCAAATGTGGTCGAATTAGTGAGGGGACGAGGGCAAGGATTACTGTCTGTGTGTTCCCTGCTGACCCTGGCTCCTAAAGCTTTTCTGCCACATGGCAGGTGTCAATTACATTTGCTGAATGAATGAACACATTCATATCAGTGCCTGGGCTGGCTTTCCCAAGACAGTTCCCCGACTCCTCCTGGCCCAAGGGTGTGGGCTCGCATGAAGTCCCAGCCAGGACACATGCCATGCGATGGACACAGGACTTACTGCTGACAAATGATGGCAACAGCCTCCCGAAACGCATCAGCGGCTCCTCGTTGAGCTCAGTCGACTTCTCCACTAGCTTAAAGAAGACGTCATTTGGCTCACTGGAGAAGCTGTACACCTCCTTGACGTTCACCTTCTTGCCAATGCCCAGGATCACAAAGAAGTAGCCCTTGCACTTGGCCTGCAGGATGGCTCTCTGGGCCTCCTCCAGCTGCTGCTCCCGCACCTCACCCGTCAGCATCAGCACCACAATCTTTAGGTCCCGTGGGTTTGGTGCGCTTTCAAAGATGTTCTCTATGGTGTAGTCAACGGCGCTGCCCAAGTCCCTGGTTCCCTGCAGCTGTGTCATCCCCCTGCTCAGAAAGTCCAGCAGCTTCTCCTTGGAGCCATAGTCAGTCAGGGAGAATTCCACCTTCACAGGCGGCACGCTGGCATTGCCCAGGGATGCGTAGGGGGCATGCTGCAGGACAGCCACTCTGGCAAAGTGCTGGGAAGCCTTGGGGTCTGGGCTTATGTCCAGCTGTCTGATCAGGTACCCTATGTACTTCTTCATCTCGTTGAACTGGAACAGGGTGGTGGTCTCAGAGCTGTCTAAGATGAAAGCCATGTCGATGTCCACATCGCTACCTGCAGCCCTCCTGTCCCTGAAGGACGGCCTCCAGCTGCCGAATCCACAGGATGGGTCAATGTTGCAGATGTCTGGGAAGAAGCACAACAGGCCATTACTGGGCCTCCTGCAGTGGGAGCCTGCACCACCTGACCTGTGGGAGTCTGGGGTGATCAATACTGGTACGGAGAACAGAAAGCTCTTTACACCTTGCTGCCTCGATTGCGGCCAGATTACAGTTTGCATTACCTAATACAGTAGAAACTCTGTGAGGGGACCACCCATGGGACTGTAACAAACCGGTCAGCACACAGAGGGCGTCAACACAGGAATGAGGGCTGCTGTGCTGACACATACAAGTGCTGCCTGTCCAGTCTGTGAAAATCAGGTCAACTTAAGGAGAGGGATAGTGTCAGGAGGGGGTCCGCTATGGAGGTTCTCCTATACTTAGCAGAGGAAACAAACCAGTAAACTAAAATTGTTGTTTATAGTCTACCATGGTACTGACATTTAAAAATGAAATGAAAAATTACCTTATCTTTGCCACTCCTTGGAGAAATATGTCCTAGGAGCCAAACATTCTCATTCTAGAATCTCAGGCTGAAACTTAAGCAGAGCCCACCCCCACCCTTGTTCCCTGGAACTGTCCACGAAGAGCAGCTCTGAGTGGGGAGGTTCGCTTTAAACATGGAGACTGTTCACTCGTATCTGCACTGGTAAACACAGACTTTACCAATCTTCATTTAATTCGAGCTCTTTACACAGATCAGAATTATTCACCCCAATGTTTCTCTGTGGAGATGACGTTTGTAATTGCATCTGGACAGATTGTCCTGCAGGAGAAGCACCTTACCCAGGCAGACGTGACACGTTAGGACGTTCTGTAAGAAGTCTGAGAGGTCCCTCCCTGCAGGCAGGACAAGCGCATGGCCCACTGCTGTGTTGTTGATCTGGTTTAAACAAAACAAGTTTTTGGTGGGCATGTACATGATCAGTAAATATTCCAAAATACAGCTGAGGAATAAATCAAAGTCACTTCAAGAAAATAAACTTCCCAACAGTTCAATATCTTCTCATTTGTGGGTGGAAGAGGATCTGAGTGTAACAGGAGAACAGGGGTTTTACTCTCATGAGATGAGCCAGAATTTGAGTACCACTCAAATATTGCTGCTGGACCTAAAGCAAAAACTATTTAACCTCTCTGAGGTTCATGTTCCTCTATTGTAAAATGAAGATAAAAGTACTTTCCTAATGGGAGTATCTGGAGGATTAAGTTGGATAATGTGTGTAAAGTACCCGGGGTTGCTCTAGCAAACAGCAGGGACTTAAACGTTGTTGTCATTTCTGCCAACAGCAGCAGCCAGCAAGTGCAAGCCCAGCCCCTCCCCCCCTCGGGTCTAGTTAGCGACAAAGCAGGTGATGAAATCAATCCTGGTAGAAGCAAAATGTCCCATTCATCACAGCACCTGGCACACAAGCAGTAATTACTCATTTAATCAATGACTAATTGAATGAATGGATGAATAATTAATGAATTAATTAATTTTTTGATCTTGCTGAGACCTTGCTAAGAAACAGCTATGGTTCTGGGTCACTTGGACCACACAGAGCAGATGCTCAGACTCAGGGCCCCACAAGACCCTTCAGCGGGTAGCTCAGATTTAAAACTGGATTCCTAGTGCAGTGGTCTGTGGTCAAAATGGCTGCAGTTTGGCCCAAGACACAGTGAGGGATGGCAGCAGTGACCCCAGCCTCGTCTTACAGGGGGGAAATCTAAAACAGAGAGGCTAAGTCTGATTATCTCACTTCAAATGGGTGGGTGGGCTGGAGCTAGAGCCCAGGCCTTCTGCCTCCTGATTGGGGTCTTCCACTCCCCACCCATCACCTGTGTGCCTGGAATAGAATTAAATAAGTTATTTAACAGAATGACAAGAGACCTTTGGAGGCTGGCTAAAGAAAAGTTTTCACAGCTGTTCAGATTGGGGGTGCTAAGTCACTGGTGTTTCGGGGACCTCACGAAGAGACAGAAGGCCTCCAGGGTGGGTCACCTAGGATATTTGCCTTTGGGGCCAGTCAGAACAGAGTGGGATGGGGTGTCACCAGCACGTGGACTGTGGGGTCTGAAGAACAAGGGTCTCATCTTCCTGTGCACCCCCCAGTAACTGTAAGAACTTCTTATCCAAGAGGTGACCCTGATGACCCAAACCTCACCAAGCTGTCTCGGGAAGTAGAAGCCCAGTACAGGGTCACGCACAGCTCAGAGTGAGCACATGGGACCAGGACTGGAGGAACCAGACCAGATCTAAAGGTCCAGGTCCTCACCAGCAAAGCCAATAAGTCACACCACCCCCATCAGTAGACAGAGAGTGTCGACCAATGCTGACATCTCTGTGTGGCCAGGGAGGACACACAGCCTCACTCAACCTCAAGAGAAGTCAACACGTGACGGGGACCTGGAAGGAGGGACTTCCAGGCACTTAGATATCCCTCTAGTGCTGGGGCCACTAGACTGTCCTGGAAATCTCACTAAGAAGTTCTCAGCCAGGTCGGCCTCATCTGGGACCTGTTAGAAGGGGACATGAGCCCTTCACGGGGCACGGCTGTGCCAGGAAGGGAGGAGGAACCCGTAGGGCACCGACCTGCAGGGCATTGATGAGCTGCCTGTCCTCCTGGCTCGTAAGGAACAAGGGTGTGATCCCCGCATCGTAGAGCTTCAGCACAGCCTCCCTCAGCTGTGGGGACGCTCTTGTGGGCCTGTTGCTAAAGAACACGGCCACTTTCCTCATGAGGAATCCATTCCTCACTCTCTTGAATGTGTTTCTGGCCACGAATGACATGGCAGTTTCCAGGCTCTGCTGTTTGGATGTCAGAGACACCTGAAGGTTCTTAATCTTGTCCAGGAGGACCGACTTCCTCTTGGAGTCAGCAAACCGGATCTCCGTGGTCACCTCATTGTTGTAGGTAACCACGGCCACTCGGGCCCCCCGGGGACAGTTGCTCTCAGCGATGGTCAAGTCGCCCACAACGCTCAGGAGCACGCCTCTCATCCGGTTAAACGTGTCCTGGGTGACGCCTTCGGAGGTGTCCAAAGCAAAGGCCAGCTCCGTCGGGTAGACAGGGCACTCCAGGGGCCCTGGGGAAGGGGGGTTCCAAAGACAAACTTCACTTACTGCAAAGGGGGGCTTCTGTCCTCAGAAAAAAATCAACACACCGAAATCAACTTACCGTAGCAGCAAGCTAGGGAAGAAAGAGAGGAGAAAGGGTGAAACACACGTTTGCCTGCCCTGTGAGAATTTCAAATGTAACAATATCAACTGTCATAGCCAAGAGAAAACCGTGTACTTACGGCATTTATCTTTGATGCTTTGGACAAGGGCACATTGCTTTAAAAGAAATAAAAGAATATGTAAGCAGAGCTGACCACAGGCTCGGGAGGCCATGACTCACTATGGACACATGCAACTTACATCGACGGAGTCGCCTCTGTTGCCCTTGTGACCCTGTAAAACCAAGAAGGGAGGGACTGAGGTGTGTGGGAAACATACTGGATATGGGAGGTAAAGACAGTCTGGGGCCCACGGGAACGTGGCAGAGGACACAAAGGGGGCCTTTGGACCACCCTGACCATCGACAGCCTCTCCCCAGAAATTTGACTTTATCACTCGAAAAGCAAAAGATAGGGGATTTTGAAAACTAAGTGTTTCCCCTGAAACGTAGTTTGGCTTTGGAAGTAGCCCCATGTCCTGAAAACCTGGGAGCTCCTCGCCAATCCACAGAAACCACACCTTCCGTCTTGAGGCTGAACAGGGCTTCTCCTATGAGAGGGGCTTCCTTTCACGTGCTTGCTTCACACACCCTGTGCCCCAGGAGGGGCAGGAGGCCTCGCTGAGCTGGCCTCGTCCCCTGCAGGCTAAGTCACCCTGGCTGGGTGACGCCAGCTTGTTCAGAACTGGATGAGTACTTACAGCTGGTCCTGGGTAGCCGGGGTCTCCCTTCTGCCCAACTGTTCCTGGAGGTCCTGAATTTCCCTGGAGGGAAGAACAAGCATGTTCAGTTGTGGCCAAAGACTGAATATTCGTGGCTCCTGCAATTGAAAGGGATGGTGACGTGATCCAGTCAAGGGTCCCATTGGGTCCCTGAGAAGTCTCTCTCTTTAGCTAAGGGCCTGCTAAACTCAAGCACAGGGACGAGCTGATGGGCACTCCCCGCATCTATGGGGGTGCCCTGTCCTCTGGCAGGTCAAGGTAAGACAGAGGCCTGCCCAAGAGCCATTAGTGAGATACTAAGATTTTCTATGAGAATTATAACAGGCAACGAGCCAGATGGCCAGTCAGTGAAGCTGACACCAATGCTCTAACTCTCTACCTGGAGTAGCAAATGACCCAGCTTGACCACCAGAAAAGGTTTACCCATTCTAGGCCACACTTTGCTAATTCAAGACTCAGTGCCGTCTTGGGGAGGCAGCAGTTAATATGTATTGGAAAGAGCAACCCAGAGCCAAGAGTTTAAGGAATAGGAGTCTCCTCGCCAGTGGGGAGAAGGGGCCCCAGTCTCAGCTTTCACTCGCCTGCGAACCCGGGACCCTCAGGAGCAGTTCATGTGCCTCATTCAATCCCATTGCCTGGCTGTCTGGGTGGGTGTGGCCAAAGGTGACTCCACAGACTTCCAATGCCACCCACTCCGAGACTGGAGCCTCCCTGGGGCGGTGCTGGGAGGCAGCCACCCACTAGCCACCCTGAGGTGTGCACCCAGAGGGCCACGTGGGCCTCCCCATAAGGAGAACGCAGCCGCAGGATGATAGCCTCAGACCACAACCTGGAGGCTCTCTGAAGTCACTGGTCTGTGGCAGGAAATTCCCTTGCTTCCATCTCATACTCTCACTGGCCAGGTTGCAAGTAAAGACAGTTGATTTTCAAAAAAGAATAGCTCTCGGCAGCCTGGGCAGGAAATGACTCTGCTACACACATTCTCATCCACACCTGCGCCAAGGCCCAGGCCAACTTACCCTCCGGCCCCAACTTACCCTCCGGCCCCTGATGCCTTTGGATCCTGGAGTTCCATCTGTCCCAGGCTCTCCAGGGGTGCCCTAGGAAGACAGCCGAGAAGGGGCGCATTACTCTCTGGGACAGAAGGTCTCAGGGAGGACCCCTGGGCAGCACCTTGGTGGGTGGGGAGGGTCATCTGAACCACACTTTCAGGCAGCCCAATGGTTAACTTTGATTCACTGCTCCAATGAGTTACTAGTATCTTGGCGACATCTGCAGCCTTCATTTATTTAACCAATAACGATGTATATAGGTTATAGCATTTTATAGCTGACAAAGTCCTTTTACTGCAGTATTATTTTATTTAAACCTCACAAGCACCACAGCAAGAGCATCTTATCACCTCCATTCGACCTTCCTTCTTTTAGAGAAGGTGGAGTCTCTCCCAGGGCAGCCCAGTTAGTGAGTGGCTGACCCAAGACTAATGCCCAGCTATTCTGTCTTTCAGTCCCCGGACATTTCATACTCACGTCAAAACAACGATGTTTCACCTGCAGGGAGCATTTACCTTTGGTCCTGGATAACCAGGGAATCCTCTTTCTCCCTGTAAAAGATAAATAAATGACTCAATACTTGTTTCCAATTTAAATTCGTCTAAAATAAATTGATCTTAAAAGAAAAAAAATTGTCTGCAGAGTCATCAAAAGAAAACCATCACTCAAATGCAATAAAGGTAAAGGAATGACTCTTTAAAAGCCAGGACATCAGAAGTGGCCTCCTGGCAGCAGGAGCGCACCAGGAATCCTCCACAGATACATACTTTCTTGCCTCTGCGTCCTTCACTGCCAGCTCCATCGCGCCCATCATCTCCCTAAGAGGGAGAAGGAGACGTTACTGCAGGTCCCCGTGTCAGCCCCATCACGCCACCACCTCTGCCCCGCTGCTGCCCTGCGGAGGGGCCTTGAGGCCCTGCAATGTTTCCAGGCCGAGGTTCCCGCTCCAGCCCCATCCTCCCAAGTGTGAACAGGCCACGTGAACAGGTGTGGGGCTCAAAGGACTCCTTTAGCCAAATGATGGCAGTGGATACTGATATGTGGGTCATTACGAAAGTTCTGAGATACACAAAAATCAAGAAATGTAAAATCCGCACAGATGGAAACAAATGAAGCCCTCCCGGCAACACCAATGAGCCGAGCAGGTGAAATGATGGATCACGACACGGTCCAGCTCACGACTTCCATAGTGACCTATGTACAAAACCATCCAGGGGCTCCTAGAGATGCTTGGAGTTGAAAGGAACCTCCAAGGGTCTCCAGTTCTGTGCACCTGTGTGTCTCTGATGCTACTTCAGAACAAGAACACTGAACTGCAACTCGGCCTCTAGGGCTCTCGTGAGACGTCTGTGCCCAGGGCTCGCCCTCCCCACACTCCTTTCCTTCCTTCGTCACCACCTCCAGACCCCTGCCTGTGCACTGGGATGTGTCCTTGTCCCTCTCACTCAGGGAGCATCCAGAGCTGGACACCATTAATTATTTCAAAAGAACCAGCAGAATTTATGCGACACACACACTAATATCTCTAAAACATGGGGGCCATCACTACTTAGTTCATCTACAGTTTTAAACAGATAGCAACATCTAAAAAGCCTCCCCAGCTCCCCGGTCCCCAACTTTATGTAAGCATGATCAGAAAGAGAATTCCCTCCATGATACAAATAGATTCTATACTCTTGTTTGTTTCCTCCTGTGCTACTGAGACTTAAAGTAACAGAACACGATTTTTTAAACTTCAGTTATCTGCAAAGAAGAAACCCCAGGGGAATATTTTAAAGCTTGGGGACTACAACAGTCTGACCAGCCCAACGCATGTTTACAGTGTTTGGATACAGTGACCATTTCAGAAAAATCCCCCGTGGACTGTGGATTTCTTTTCCCAATGTAGAAATATACTTGACAAAACCCTTGTTAATGAGCGGTTAGGGTGTTTTTAAATAGCATTCTCAAAAATGAGTTATTGAAAAAAAAAACAAAAAAATGAGTTATTGAGATAGTAATTTCTATTCTTAGGACATCTCACTCAAAAGCAATTGTTTCCATCTGGATTGAGGTCTTATCATACCTGATCCCATTTTAATCCAAGGACATTCACTTCTTCCCAGAAAAGCTCTAGTCATGCTCACAAAGCCTTTGCAACACCCCAAATGAAGGTGGCTTGAGCTTCAGGACACCAGGAAAAAATGTCCCATGTCACCCCGACCTGGCCAATGACACACAACTTATTCTGAAACTTATACACCGCTGGTAAGCAGCGGGTTTCACTGTTTCCAAATGGCACCGCCAGTAATACCAGTAGTAGTGCTCAAGGCATTGCCATTTAGGTCCCTCTCCTGGCCTCCTGCACCTTCCAGTGAAGATGTGGGACCAGCCCAGACCCCACGCACACTGGGACCTACCGTCTCCCCACGAGGGCCGCGGCTCCCGATTGCTCCCTTTGGTCCTGGCTCTCCCGGCTCACCCTAGACAGAAAAAGAGACAGCTTTGAGATTGGGGCCCAAGGAGGGAGGACAGCACTGAGACTGGGGCCATAGACAGGAGGACAGCACTGAGACCGGAGCCCGAGGAGGGTCAGCAGAGCCCTGCTCTGGGCCAGGCGGGTGCTGCCTCTAAGCGTCCCATGAAATGAGTTTCTAAACTGCAGCGTTCGTGCGTGGGCCCTGGAAAAGGATCCAGGAAGGCTTGTGATTGTCCTTCTCCACAGCATGGCACGGGAGACAGGCTGGTGGGAAGAGAGAGGGGCAGCCGGGAGAAGAAGGCGTGAGAGGCAAGGGATGTGACTTCAGTGTAAAGCCTGACGCCAGCAGGGGGGCAGAGAGACCATGGAGGACTCACATGGACACAGCTCTTCTACTGGGCAAACACTCTCTCCAGACTGGTGATGACAAAATGTTCTTTTAGAGGCTGGCAGGAAGCAGGTTCCCAGCCAGCGCTGGTGTAACAAACGTGTCTCCCAGAACTGTCAGGCTCTGGGTCTCTTGGAGGATCTAAACAAGGTCGGCAGGGCCACTGTGCACACACTGCCCATGGTCAAAGACTGTGCATCCCACGTGGCACTGAGATGGCGCCAAGCACTGCCCAGCTGCCCTGACCGCTCAGAGGACACTGCACTTTGGGCACAGGCCAGGGCAAGAGGGGACTAGATGACTGTCCAGCTGATGGGGGGCTCTGAGTAGGGACACTGCCAGGACAGTCATCACATTGGCCAAGCTGGCTATAAATAGAGAGGCCGGTATGGAAACCGTCCATGGTGAGGAGAAGAGGGGAGCAAAGGAGCCCGAAGGCAGTGGACGGACTGACAAGGAGTGGGCAGGGCTGTGTGCACCTGGCTGGGCACCTGTCCTCGCAAAAGCTCTACCTGTCTCCAGACAAACCTTTCTTCCCAGGGGACCGACTCTGCCACGTTCTCCGGGGGCACCAGCGCTCCCTCCAGCTCCCTGGAGCACAAGGAGAGGAGGGGGTCAGTGACGTCTTCAACTGTTTCGGCAAAGGTATCTCTGAATCCTGTCCACCCCACCCACCCCCTGGGGAGGTCAAAGTCCACCGAGGTGCGAGACCTGTCTTGACTGCAAATCCCCAGCACTGAGCAAGGCGCGTGGGCTACAGACTCGCTAGAAATGGCTCGTGCAAATTTCAAACATCAGCGTCACCTCACAGCATCAAATTAAAGCAGACTGTAGTTATTTATGTGCATATTGTAGGTTCCTGACTGGACAACAGGACCCCAGATACTATAGGACTTGTTTACCCTTCCCATTTACAGTCCCATCATGAGCACCTGATGTGTACAGGCACATAAACACCTGTTGGGTGAATCAATGAATCAATGAATGAAATTAAACGGTAAACGTGGTAAAGCCTACACAGCCCAGAAGTGACCCTCAAATGGATGGTGGGAAAGGACACGTCAGGAAGCGTTTGGGGGCTATCGGATGACTATTCCAACAGCCTGTGCCTGTACATCTTACATTCTTGGTTAATTAGAAGTTAAATATATGTTCTTGAAAAACTCACAAAAACTTTACAAGTAGTTATTACCAGCCCTCAAGCTAGAGAAAGGCTTACCAAGCAAGACCCTACCTGCTTCTACTGTAAAATATTTTTGTGCTTTTATGTAGCAACAGAGCAGCTCATTTTGAACTTATTAGTCATTATTTTTTCTATAACAAACGAGAGGATGGTGCCCTCAAATACAACAGGTGCAACTATGTGTATGCAGGCCCGTGGCATCTGATCCCATCCCATGCTGCAAGAGCAGCAAGCTTCTGCTGGTCCTCACTACGATACATGTGGACATCTGAGGTCACAGCACCTCTCCTGTGTAGAACTTGAGGATAAGCTTGAGTGACTCCTTCTACCAAAGACTGACTCTAGGGTCCAAATAGGAGACCCTTTGCATTATCTAAGAATTTTGGTAGATTTAGATTTTCCACAATTCCATCCTAAGGCTCTGGAGATGAGACGCATTTTTCCCTTGCTTACCACCCCAGAGTCTGTATTTGGAAGGACTATATGGAGAATTAGAAGTTCCTGGGGCACCAAAGAAAGAGACCCTTACTTCCTTGGGGCAAAGTAGCCAGTAAGTGGGAGGGCTGAGGTTGGACACAGGGTCTGTGTCGGCAGAGAGGAGGGCTAAGGAGGGGACTGTCTGCAATGGCGATATTGGACAAACCCTTAACCTGCTTGCCCACATGTGTTCTGTTTAGCAAACAGAGGGTATAACAGGGACAGGCTCACCCGAGGACCAGGAATGCCTTGTTCTCCTATCAGGCCTGGAGGACCGGTGGGACCAGCCGGGCCCTGAGGAAGGAAAAGGCCATTATAAGGGCTACTGAGGTGACTCTCTGCGAGGACCCCCCAGGGCCCAGAGCCACACTTCTGCTGGCCAAAGAGACCATTCAGAGACCATAAATCTTCCATTTTAGCAGCAGTTTTAATCCAGAACACAAATGAGAAAATCAGTTTAAAGAGCATACAAGAAACAAGTATTCAAACAAAAACTTACGCATGAAATTCACAGCAGCATTATACACAAGGGCCAGATGTCCATCAACCCCCAAGTGAACAACCCAACTGTGCTGCATCCGTACAAGGGAATGTCTCACTCAGCCATGAAAGGCAGCGAGGTCCTGCCACCTGCTACGGCACGCCGACCCTCAGGACACTGCGCTCTGGGAAAACCCCAAACGCTCCCGGCCACCCGCTAGATACTCCACTCGCATGGAATGTCCCGAATAAGCAAATCCACAAAGATTGGCTGGTGGCCGCCCAGGGTGGGTCAGGGAGGTGGGAGGGACTGCTCACGGGTTCAGCGTCTCCTCTGGAGATGAGGAAAACGTTTTGGAACTGGACAGAGGCGATGGTTGCACAATATTGTGAAAGGACTAAGCGGCGCTGAATTGTTCGCTTAAAGATGGTTACTTTGGTACCATGAACATCAATTAAAAGAAAGAACATCCCCCGAGGCAGATGGCTTGGGGCGCACTGACCTGGGCACCTCGGGTCCCCTGCTCTCCCTCGAAGCCGGGCTGGCCTGGATTGCCCTTGTTGCCCTTTGAAACAAGAGAAGGCGTGTGCAGGAGTCAGCACGGTTCATGTCAACGTCAGCCCTCTGTTCCACAGTCATTTCTGGATTAGGACTTGGAAAGCAACCAGGGAACGCACAGCTCTCTGGGGTTACAGATATCCAAATGGTGAGCCCAGGCGGGACACTGAGCGTGCAGGGCCAGCCTTCTCTGCAGTCACAGCTGGTCGCACCTTCTCAAGTTGGCTTTATGAAATGAGGATCTGAGGACCTAAACCCGCCTTGCACAGGTGACTGAGACACCAAGGAGCTGTGTCTTGCTGAGGGACAGATGAGTGTGCACACTCTGGAAGGGAAGTGTCCCAGACACTGCCTCCTCAGGCATTTTTTTGTTTTCCTTTTACCTCCAAGTCTCCACTTGGGATCATTTTCACCAGGCCTTGTACAAGAGGCCAAGTTCAAGGAGACACTGCTATTTGAACCACGGGTATCTCGACAGCCCCAGGAGAGAGTATTTTTTAATTCCTTGGCTGGATGGCATCATTGGGCCATTTGAGGGACAGTCCCTGAGAGCTCTGGTGCTCACAGAGAGGGACAGTCTCTGTGAGTCTCTGAGCTGCGTTGTGAGCACCAAAAGGTGTGGCCAGGCTGAGAGGCTTACCTTAGCTCCCGCGGGGCCCCTTCGGCCAAAGCCACCCTGAGGAAGAAAACGCCACACAAACCGTGAGGGAAGAATGGGGTCTGGGTCTGAGCCTGGGCCCCCTGAGACCCAGCCCCTGTGTTTTGGTGCTGGTCGGGGCATTTCCCGAGTACCTTGTCAGCCCTGGGGAACCTGGCATACAAAGACTCCCACCCCGCCCTCATCTGGGTGCAGCTCTGCTTCCTCACTGCTCTTGTTAATCACCCAAATGGAAGTTCTGAGAATCACTGCAGACCTGCCAAGCAAAATAATGACTCCTTCTGGCTGCACCATCCCAGCCAGCTTCAAATAAGGAATGTGAGAAGGGAATGTCAACCTGTCTATTTTTCTTCCATTTTCCTAACTGTGGTGAGAAGTAATGAAATCTGTTAGTTGTAATGGAAGCGAGTCACAAGTTCTCCAAATTCTCCAGGCCAAATACAACACAGACTCGATTAAGTAAAGTATGTGAAACGCACACATGTGAACCTAACAGCCTCGTGTACTTAGGCTGGCTCATGACTTGGCCACCTTCCCCTGGATGCTCCAGAGGTGACCCTTAGTTTAAACACATGGGCTCACTTTGTAAGTGATCCAGCTCATGAATGTTTCCTCTGTGGCAGAAAGTCTGGGTGGGAACCCACGAGTGTCCCGGGTTATCTCTGCAGGAAACGAGTTGGTATTTCAGAGACTATGCATGCCAACTCTCTCACAGCCTGCTACCCCTACCCAAGAACTGTTTTCTCCACTCCCAGAGGACCAGCCCAATGACCTTCTGGGGTGACTGTTTGCCACTTCACTGTAATGGAAGTGAATAATGGAAGACCTTGGGATCAATGTTTCAGTGGAAGTCTTTGGCCACTTTCCATGAACAAATTTGGGAGGAGGAGGAGGGCTCATTCTCTCCTCCACAGAGCAACAATCTGGTCTTGGCCCTCCCAAAGGAGACATGCTAGGGTTGGCTCAGAGCCCACCAGCTCTCTGCAATATAATGCTCAAGCCAGAGGCAGCCTCTTGGGTCCTCAACAAAGAGTTAGGGGACCATTGGGCCATTCCTTGCCCTGCTGCGAAAGAACGAACCGGTCTACCAGAGCCCTTGGCTGTAACTGACTCCCAACCCAAGGGTCTGCCTTGCGTATCGCACTGGAGTGGATCATACAAACTACCATGATCTCAGTCATTTCATGGAACCAAGTTTGGCTCTGCTCATGAACCTGAATTGTAATGGCCCATTGTAACATTGATGAGTATTTCATCCTTTCTTTTTCATTATGTAGCTCAATAGCATTATTCAAAAATAAAGCTCAAACCTTTCAAATTAATATTTCTAAAGTTTAAGTTTTCTGAATTTTAAAAGCAAAATGATGCCCATCATCTATCATTTGAACTTGGCGAGCCATATCTTTTGAAAGCCCTTCCCTCAGCACACACTACTAGTCCAGCCGCCGGGGCCCACATGCTGCTCCCCTTGGGATATGGCCAAGGGGTCCAGTTCTCAGCTGCCCAACCCCAGCTGGCAGCTTTGGGGCTCTGTCCAACAGTGAGCAGAGCCCCATCCTGGGCACACACCAGCACCCTGAACCTCCCTGGAGGATTTGCTAACTGCTACAGCACTGTCACCCATGCACGGAAAGTCTCCCAGCCACACAGTCCACTTTCTCTGTGCCCCTGCACCCTGGAGCCCATGGATGGCTTTCTAAAGGACATTTGTGTCACTGTGGCTTTAGCGTTTCTTCAACAAGACTGGAAGATGGAGCATGCGATGAACTATTCTGTAAGGGACATCTCTGAAATGTCTTTTAAAAGCAAATGAGATTGAAATATACTAGGAAACAAAACCAAACGTGATTTTGTTATCTCTGTTACAGCAAAACAATTATAAACTACAAGAAACATACACCTGCTCCAGCCTCTGGCCTCCTGCTCCCACGTGCCCCACAGTGGGACTTCCTTTTGGATTTCTTAAATCCTCAATGAGATAAAACCTGGCCACATATTCAGAAGCAGCAAGATGACAGATACTCTTTAAAGCTTCTGTTCAGTATGGTTTTGGACAGGAAGGAAACAGGACAGGGGTAAGGAGAAGAGATAGAGCACCTAGTAAATTATAAGAATAAAAAATTTCTGCAGGGAGCAAGATTTGGGGAGCAATCGTTTCTGAAATCCCTTTAAAATCCCTCAGTAGTGAGTTGCTGAGTAACTGTACCAGGCAATGTTGGGCAGACCGTGGGAGGACCTGAGCATCTATCACCACAGATCCCCCCAAGCCCTGAGGGCACTCACATTCTTCCCAGTTTCTCCCAGACTTCCAGATACTCCATCTCTCCCTGGGAGGCCCTGGCGGGGAGGAAAAAATTAGCATGAGATTCTCATCTGCAGAAAAGAATGCCTAACTCCAAAATACAGGACACTCTGCAGGAAAGGGGGTCAATTCACGAGGAAAGGCCATCGCCCGAGGCCCATCAGATGCTTCCCAGGAGCCTGAGGCTTTGGTACATTCCGGCCCCTCAAGCCTTTGACTTAACAGCCACTTTCTGTAAATATCTAAGAGCACAAATTCTGCCGAGCTCAGTAATGGCTGCTCTGGTTCCCCAGGGAGACTCCCCCACAGGCACCCTCAGTTGGCGTCGCGGGGCCTCCCTGCTCCCGATCCTACTCTGGCACAGCCCATAGCCTCCGAAGAGACTGGCATGCCAGGGTGTCAGGACAGGGAGAGTCTGGAAGCAAAGAGCAGTGTACCATGGGGCCGATGTCACCGGTTTCTCCTTTGGGTCCTCTCTGCTGGCTGTCCTGTCCTGATTCACCCTGAAAACAACACACAACAGGAAAATGAGCCACAGATGCAAGGAAGGCCCCTGCACAGAACTGGCTGGTCAGGAAAACATTAGTGATGGCATGCATGTAAGGCTCTGAACAACAGTCCTTCCGCTGCTACCAGAACCAAACCACTGGGTCAGCAACCACTTCCAGCCCCACGCAGCGGTGACGGTTCCTCCCCAGGGAGGACACCCAAGCTAATTCCTGTCTGTCCTTGGCACAGAAGCTGCCCGTGTTGGACACTTGCTTAGAGGTTTCACAGAGCCACGAAATGGAAAAATGAAATGTAAGCTGTCCTGAAACCACATTTTAGGAAAACTTACAGAACTTACAATTGCTTATCTTTATAGCTGGAGAACAAAAACATCTCCTGCAACCCCAAAATTGTAAGAAAAAGACAAAGCATTTACTCTATCAATAATTTTTAAAGCAATTTCAAAAGTAAAATTCTTCCTTTCACCTCACGTCTTCCTCCACCCTCTTCCCTGGGCTCAGCTCTAAAATAGTCCAGAAAGAAATCTTTACCGGGTCACCTCGAATGCCAACATCTCCCCTTTCTCCTTGGTCTCCTTTCAAGCCTTTATCACCCTAAATAAAAAACACAAATGGAAGCTGAAAATTAGACATTTCCATTTTTGTCTCACCCCCAAAATCTCATTCTCCACAATTCATGAATCTTAAAAAGAATAGTGTTTGCCATTAATTCATTTGCCATAAAAGTAAATTCACTTTTAAGAAATTTTTGTCTGTTCCATTAACTCACAAATACAGTAGAACCTCTCTAAATTGACACCCCAGAGACTGTAACAAACTGGTCAACATGCAGAGGTGGTCAATAGGTACTAGGGCTGCTGTACTGATACCTTATGTGGTGCATGTCTGATCTGTGAAAATAAGGTCAACTGAAGGAGGTGGGCAGTGTGGGGAGGTGGCTGGCTGTGGACGGTCTACTGTATTTACTGGGGACCCACTGTGTGACAAATGCCTATTTATTTATTGCAACATATTTCAAGCCCTGCCTTATGGGACATGCTTTCTCTAGGATGTAATGTGTCAGATCGGACAGGAGGAGCACGCCCGAGGGAAATCAGGGTAGGCTGCCTGGACGAAGCACCCTCTACATGTGTGAGTAAAGGGAATAACCATTCCGTAAAGGAAATGCTTCTATCCTTTCCATGGTAGCAACACTGAGAATTACCTACCCTTCTTCCAGGGTTCCCTTTCTCTCCGGAAGAACCGGGCAATCCTTTGTCTCCCTGCCAAAGACAATAATGCGGGATCATGCCTGGTGCCATTTCTTCCACAGAGAAGTTAGTTGCTGGAATGTTCAGCACCAAAAGCTTCCCAGACTCAGAGACCAAAATCACTCACCTCTTCACCATCAAGACCGTCCAGCCCGATTTCTCCTATTTCACCCTAGGAGGGAAAATGGCAGAGAAGTGAGCGTAGAAAACTTTCTGGCAAAGGAAAAAACGAGAAATACTGGGAAAAAATTCAGTTTAACAAACAAAAATTAGCTTGAATACCTTCTCTCCTGGGAATCCTCGGGAGCCCTGGAAGGTAAGGGGACAGGAGACATCAGCTCTCCCTGCCAGACTGGTGACCCCTCCCCCATCCAAATGCCATAGTGTGTGAAAATCTTCATGTTAGAGACATGTCCCTATGTGTTCCTCTCCCACCATCACATGGAGTGGGGTGTTATAAAGCTAGTTGGCCTGGAACTGAACACGCGGGTGGTCCCAGCTTCCTGAGCAGGAAGGGTGGGCCCCAAAACCCAGGAGAAGGGGCTCTTGAGGCAAAGTCTGACTTCTAACTGGGGGGGAATGAAGACCTCTGCCTTTACACTTCAGCATGCAGAGGAGGAAAGTCACCTGCTGTCCTCTGCCACTCTTCCCTCTCAGCTGTCCCCTGGCCCAGGGGCGAAGCTACAGGCCCCAGGCTCCCTGAGAATGTTTCCTGGCCTCCCTACATTTCCATAGGAAACTATTTCTCCATTCTCAGGCTCCCTTCCAGCTGTGGTCGGCACTCCTGAGCCCACCCCATCGAGGGCTACTTTCCAGAGAGACGCCCGGGTGGGCAGCTGCCCTCTCCCCGGGGCACTTAGAAAAACTGGGTGTACCTCCTACAGGTGTTACTGGCCTGAACCCTGCCCCACGCCCAGCGAGCATGCCACACACACACTGTACCTTCACTCCTCTCTGGCCTGGGCAGCCTTGGAAGCCTTGAGTACCATTCACGCCAGGTGGACCTCGCTCACCCTGTTGCGAAAAACAAAGGCATTTGGCAAGTTGGGGCTGTTTGTTATCATGTCTTCTCGGGGGGCTGGCAGCACAGAGGGCGGTGTGGGTTAGAGAGCAGGTTTCACTGCCAGAGCAGGGGAGCCTCTCAGCGTCCTCCAGGGGCCTGCAGGGAACGCCTAGGAGGCGGTAGTGATGGGTGGGCCGCGGATGGGTAGGCCACTGGGCCCAGGGTCTGCGTGGGTGCTGGAGCCCCCAGAGGTACTGTGAGCTCCCACGATTGAGTACCAACGTGCAAGGAACAAGGATGGGGAAAATTTTAAGGCCTAAAACATCTTTTACTCACAGGTCCGCCCTCGTCCCCAGGATATCCTCGGTAGCCGTCCTCCCCAGGCATACCCTGAAACAAAGCAGATTGTAAGTCCTAAAGTCTCCTTTGCCCCATATTAAGTATCTGTGCCACCCCCCCCTAGTAGAATCATGCTAAAGTTCAGCATGATTTTGGGTGTTTCCTAGAATGCAACCGCTTTTCCACTCCTCATTGGGCGTGATTATTCTACCAGGAGTTTTAAGGCTCCTCCTCTGCCAAGAAAACTCCTCACTTTCCTCCTAACTTGGATGCAAATGCTGAGGTTCCAGCTGAACACTCGCAGAGAGGCTGCTGGTCAGCGGTGCCCGCTGGAGTTAATATATTTTATGAAATGAAGGACCGATGTGATAAAGAACAGATTCCTTCGCCCCATGGAGGGGAGAATTGTGGCAGACACTGGACTCTCCAGAACCATCCCCACTGGGAATGGACCTCAGAATTCCTCTTCTACAAACAGGATCATCTTTCTTCTCCCTCATCCACCTCCCTGTCACAGCCCTGGAGGAGCTCCGGCCACAGTAATGCTGGCCTTCCAACACCTAGTCTCAGGGGTGGCAAAGGCCCAGCTGCCATACCTTTGGCCCGATACTGCCGAGGGGCCCACGGTCTCCCCTCTGACCAGAGCACTTGCAGGGGACCCCACAGCAGGCTTTCTCAGCAATGTTGTCCTACCAAAGGGAAGAGAAACGAAAAGTTCAAATGTCAAGAAATGCCCAGCACAAACCGTAAGTACACTGCACACAGGTTCCATGGCAAAGATGACAGCCAATGACATTCACTCCCAGGCCAGCTGAGGCTGAGCGGCCAGCTCTGGGCAGTCAGGGTGGGTGTGGGGCATCACCAATGTGAGATAAATTTTATCTAGAATGTCACCTCTGGCTGGACCTTATTTTCAGAAGTTTCCAACATAGATAGTCAAATTCAAATCTTAAGTATAATTTATCTGTTTACCCTCCAAAGTATAAACCCTAACACACACACTACAGATGGCCAGAACTGAAGGTGGTTCCAGAAGAGATGCATGGGACATCCTTCCCCAGGACCATGGTCAGAGTCTGTGAATATGGGGCCAGCCCAGAGGAGGTGCCCCGGATAGGCCTCAGGAGCAGCCACGAGGTAAGGGACAGTCACAAGTGGTCCCACCTCTGTGAGCCACAAAGCCCCACAGCTTTGGGTCACCTGTACCTCCAACATGCTCCTAACACCCTGATGTTTCCCTCCCTTCCAGCCCCTGGCCTCCTCTGGGAAGGTGCACACCCCAAACGCCTTTCCATCAGCTGAACCGGAAATGGTCACGTGCATCTTCTTGCAAAGGGCTTCCTCGACCTTTCACTGTCTCTCACATTTCAGATTTGTCGACTAACTAAAACTTCTTCCCCCCAAATAAAGAATCCTAGTTCTAGCCCTGGGAAGAAGGAAGATGGGAAGGAAGAGGCCTGTCTGTCCATCCCATTCACATAGCCACAGCCCACTGTTGCCACCACCAAGGGATCCCCAGGTTTACCACTCAGCTCCACATCACCCAGAGCCCCGGCCCCCACTCCAAACCCAGAAGGTGACAGAGAAGAGAGCGGCTGGACGGTGCCCCTTCATTTGCACCAAGGGCAGCTGGAGGAGAAGGTAATATAGGTGTTTGTCCACCCAGAAATGGCTTTCTGTTTCTGCATGTTCTTGTTTTTGCTGCATAAGTTTTCAGAGGCCCTGGGCACTGTCCCCTGTCTGGAGATGGCTGATCACAGTGGTTTGCATTCCTAGTAATAGTCTGAATGAAAAGGCACCTGCCAAGGGGAGCAAGGTCACTCTAAAGCCACACCAGCCACATACAGACCACTTTCCAGCTGTTTGCTCTCTCTGTGTCCAGGATTCACACAGGTTATGGCTTAAGTCAGATCCCAAGAGAAGTAAATGAATTAAATGCTCCATCCAGACACCCCCACCCCTTCACCATGTGGTAGTTGACTTTATTCTCTTCAGCGCCAAAAACCGTCACGTAAATTCGTGTGTGTGTGAAGCCATCAAAAAGAACTCACGAGCTGCTCTGCGAGCTCATAATCCAAGTCCAGCAGGTTAAGCCTCAGGGGCCTGTCATACGTGAACCCTCGCCCGAACTCCAGCTGAGTCACCCGCTCCAGGTTGGCCACTCTTTCCAGGCCCACAAAGATCAGGGCTCGGACACCTGTAATGAAGGACACGTACGTGTCACACGGCTCATCCAGGACCTGAGACCTGTGACGTCTTTTCTCCTAGGTTTTTAAAGAAAACATCAGTATAAAATTTGGATTTTAACAGCTGAAATACTGACACTTTGGACTCAGCTAAATAATCACTTCAGATGTGCCAGTAACTTAGCTTATTGCTATAAATACAGGAAGTGGCCCCCTGGAAGTATATTGATTCAGAATTCCCTAACTCCAGCCCTCCTAGCTCAGGTCTGCTGTGGGGAGATTTGAAATACTAACATCTCCAAAGTCAGATCACAGCAGTCTCATCTGTGGGGAAAGTAAGATAACAAATAGAATTTTCTTATGATAAACTGCACTTCCATGAAGTCTTCTTAAACCTTTTGTGTTGGCACCTACTTTTTATTGTCACCAAATTCCCAAGTAAATGATAACAGACATGGCTGGTTCCAGCCATCTGACTTTCGGTATGAACACTTAAATGTTGCAGTGTTTTAATAACTGCAAACCAAAAATGGAGCAGTTACTAAATCCGAGTTTACATAGTAAAGTTAAATGAACCAAGACTTCCTGATCATTTGCAAACATCCGGCCTTCTGCACATTCTCCCACCTGAGCGGGGCTAGGAACCTAGGGCGGGAAGGAACCTCAATAGCCCCGTCACAGAGTCCCAAGCAAGCTATGCAGGGCCACAATGCTGGAGGGAGGGTCCGCCAAGAGGACCGTGTCCACACAGATGTCTCTTCCCAGCAGCAGTCATTCTGCCTCACTGGGGCTCACGTCCCATGATTAAAGAGCCTTGAGATCTACCTTCTTCTCGCAGGTCCTCAGAAGCTCTATGCAAATCAGCCATATCTCCATCCACCCCATCAGTAAAATGAATGACCACCTGAAAATAGAAAAGGAGTCAAACCCCAGCCCAAGCAGAAAGGAACATCACAGGCTGTTGAAAGGGAACTGAGACATTCAAGGGCCCAAAGCCCCCATGTTACAGTAAAAAAAACTAAGAACCAAAGTAAGGAAGAGGCACCAGGTTCACAGGCCTGTGGGGCTGCACACAAACAGGGGACACCTGCACACGGGAAGCAGTGACAGCAAATGCATGTGATGCAGTGTGTGAGAACCATGTTGGGGGGCAATAGGCTGAATCGTGCCCCCCATGCAAATGTTGACGTCCTAAAGCCCAGGCTCTCCGATGGTGACTGTATTTGGAGACAGAGTCTTCAAAGAGGTGACTAAGACCACAAATACTGGCAGCGTCCCTGTAAGAAGGGGACATTACACACAGACACACAGAGGCCAGCTCTGCCAGGATAGCACCTACCAGTCAAGGAGAGGCCTCCCAGGAAACCCACCCTGCTGACCCTATGAGAACTTCCAGCCTCCAAGACTGTGACAAAAGTAATTTCTGTGTTATGACAGACCTAGAAAGTTCACCCAGCATGTGTATATGCAGTGTGTGTGTACCATGCATGTGTGTGTGCACTGTGCATGTATGTGTACCGTGTATATGTGTACTTTGTGTGCAGTGTGGGTGCACTGTGTATGTGTGTGTGCACTGTGGGTATGTGTACTATGTATATGTATACTTTGTGCACAGTGTGCGTGCACTGTGTATGTGTGTCACACTGTGTGTATGTGGTATGTGTGTACACTGTGTATGTGTACAGTGTATATGTGTACTTTGTGTGCAGCGTGGGTGTACTGTGTATGTGTGTGTGCACTGCGTGTATGTGGTATGTGTGTACACTGTGTGTGTGTGCACTGTGTGTATGTGTACTATGTATTTGTGTACTTTGTGCAGTGTGTGTGCACTGTTAATGTGTGTGTGTACTGTGTGTATGTGGTGTGTGTGCACTGTGTATGTGTGTACACAGTGTATGAACTGTGTATGTGTGCATGCACACTGTTGTGTATGTGGTATGTGTGTGCACTGTGTATGTGTGTTTGCACTGTTTGTGTCATAGTGTGTGTTCACTATGTGTGTACACTGTGTGTGCTATGTGTGTGTGCACTGTCTTATTGTGTGTGTGCTGTGTGTGTCATAATGCGTGTGTACTGTGTGTGTGCACTGTGCGTGTGCATGGTGTGTGCACTGTGTGTGCACTGTGTGTGTACTGTGTGTGTGTACTGTGTGTGTGCTGTGTGTCATAGTGTGCATGCACTGTGTTCACTGTGCACTGTGTGTGTGTCCACTGTGTGTGTTTGCTGTGTGTGCACGCATTGCGTATGTGCCCCATTTGATGGGTAGGACTATAATTAAACATTATTTGTCACAAATTTAACCCTTTCCAACATGATGACTGAGACTACCCGGCTGAGGAGGACATTCTGTGAGAGTCCATGAGATTACAATCAGTTAATAAGTGAAGGACTCTCACAAAGAGGCACTAAGAACCTGGCCTAGAAATGCAGAAATCGCATGGGGAGCATCTGAGGCTAGGGGAGCAGCTCACCTTCACGCTGTCTGGCGCGGACTGCCGGAACTTGTTCTGGTACAGCTTCAGTGTGTCTGCCGTGAGGACATAGGGGTGCTGGGTGCGCATGCTCTGGAACTTCTCCAGCATCTCAGGCTGGTACTCTGCAAAGTCGAAGGCTTCCACTGGCCCGGAAGGGGTGTTGGCCACCACCGACACCCGCACCGTGGGCATCTGGTTGCCACTGCAGCTGATTCTTTGCATCTGGCTGATTCTATTCAAGACGGCGTCCATCTTGGACTCAAGCCCCTTCTGGGCCACAAATACATTCTGATCTCTTGAACCATCAAACCCCAGAATCACATCCAGGTTACAATCTGAAAAGAAGAAATGAGGCGATGAGCTCTAGGTAGAGGCTGACGAGGTGAATTCTCCTTAGGCAGAGACAATACACTGTGCTCAAAACAGAGCTCTCTACATTAGCTCTCAGAAGCAGTTAGATTTGTCTCCCACCAGAAAAGTAGCGGGAGCTGGCAAAAAGCAAAATTGTAGGTAATCTGAATTTGTTTGCTTTAGGGCGATGTTAATCAATTTTGGCATGATGACACCAGTTGGTTTTTAGAAGCATCCCAAGTTTGGGGGAAGGGGTTGTTTGTTTTTTTGAAGCAGAGTCTCACTCTACTGCCCAGACTAGAGTGCCATGGTGTCAGCCTCACCCACTATAGCCTCAAACTCCTGGGTACAAGCAATCCTCCTGCCTCAGCCTCCCAAGTAGCTGGAACTACAGGCACCCACTACAATGCCCAGCTAATTTTTTTTCTATTTTCAGTAGAGAGGAGGGTTGCACTCTTTCTCAAGCTGGTCTTGAACTCCTAAGCTCAAGCACCTGCCTTGGCCTCCCAGAGTGCTGGGATTACAGGTGTGAGCCAAAATGCCTTCCCCCAAGTTTGTGCTTTAAATTAAAATCACTTGAAAAGGTAAATACTGTTATCTCAAATAATTGATCTAATAAATCTATAACCAGACAAGAATCAATAAATCTGAGTTATTTGAGGGATTGAGGAGCAGGGGAGAAAATAAATCTTACAACAGTAAAGAACTCGGGAGGCTGAGGCAAGAGAATCACCTAAGCCCAAGAGCTGGAGGTTGCTGTGAGCAGTGTGACGCCACGGCACCCTACCGAAGGCAATAAAGTGAGACTCTGTCTCTACAAAAGAAGAAACAGTAAAGAGAAAATAAAGACAAACTCCCACTTGTATCCTGGCAAAGCATCCCATGGTGGTCTTAGGTGGGCACAGATCCTGAGCTGTGGGACGTCAGGTAGCTAAAGAACTCCAATACTGACAGGCAAATCTTGAAATCATGCACAAAAGGGGGGTTACCTCTGGAAACTTCAGACACGCCAGGGCATAAGGTTTCGTGCATGGCATCGTGCAAAGTTTCCAAAACTTGCTCGCTCAGTTCTGACAGCTCCTGCACATTCCCCACTCGGAACCCCGTGGCGCTGTTGGATGCAATCCTTCCAACCTCCTCCGAGTCGATGTTCCTCACACCAACCGCGAACACCTTGACCCCTCTCTGGGTGAGTGCCAGGCTCACACCCTGAGCGTCCTCCGCCGACTTTCCTCCCGTGATCACAAACGCTATCTGCGGGACGCGCTGATCCAGGCGGCTGCCTGCGTCGGGGATGAAGTGGTTGAGCCTCAGGTGCTCAAGGCCCACCCTGGTGTTGGCGTGTCGTCCCCCCTTGTAGACCACTTTGCTGATGGCGTCAATAATCTGCCTCTTGGTGGAAAAGTCCTTCAGGAAGAATTCATCCGTGGGGTCCGAGTTGTACTGAACCAGCCCCACTTGGATGGAGTCGCCCTCTTCATAAACTGTGTCCACAATTTCAGACACGAAACGGAGCACTTCTTGGAAGCTGTCCCTCCCGAAATTGATGGAGCCATCCAGTAGGAATACAATGTCTGCTTTCTTCTTCTCTAAACATGATTAAAGTGAAAATGAGGAGAGACTGGGTTTCAATGCCCACAACAAAAATATGTAAACTATAAATGGGAAGAATTGAAATAAAAATATTTCCTGAGAATCCATTCAGTGAAAAGCTTCACTCTAATCCATGCCTCTGTGATCCGGAATTCACAGATCACAATGATTATGCTAAAAATAAAAAGACAAATTGCAAACTACCTAAACAAAGAAGAAAGGAATCTTGAAATCTGGGGGAAAGAGTCTCAATCACCCCATGCAAAGTGGATTATGCCAGGAATTCAGCAGGGACCTGGATTTGACAGTCTGTGACCTCAAGTGTTTTAGGAAATGACACTGAATTATTTTGTTTAAAATAAAATACACTACTCAGAAATAAAAACAAATCAGGAGGTATCACATTACCAGACTTCAGGCTATACTATAAATCTGTAGTGATTAATACAGCATGGTACTGACACAAAAACAGAGAGGTAGATTTATGGAACAGAATAGAGAACCACAAGATGAACCCAGCTACTTATTGTCATTCAATCTTTGATAAGCTTATCAAAAATATTCAGTGGGGGAAAGACTCCCTATTTAACAAATGGTGCTGAGTGAACTGGCTGGCAACCTGTAGAAGACTGAAACTGGACCAACACCATTCACCATTAACAAAAATTGATTCTCATTGGATAAAAGATTTAAACTTAAGACATGAAACTATAAAAATACTAGAAGAGAGTGCAGGGAAAACACTTGAAGAAATCAGCCTGGATGAATATTTCATGAGAAGGAGAAGATTTTTGCAGCTTATGCTTCCGACAAAGGTCTGATAACTAGAATCCACAGAGAACTCAAACTAATCAGTAAGAAAAGAACAAATAACCCCATTTCAATGTGGGCAAGAAACTTGAACAGAAACTTCTCTGAAGAAAACAGGCGCATGGCCTACAAACACATGAAAAAATGCTCATCATCTTTAATCATCAGAGAAATGCAAATAAAAACCACTTTGACATATCATCTAACTCCAATAAGAGTAGCCCACATCACAAAATCCCAAAACTACAGATGCTTGTGTGGAAGCAGAGAGAAGGGAACACTTGTACACTGCTGGTGGAATGCAAGCTAATGTGACCTTTTTGGAAAGAAGTTTGGAGAATACTCAAGGAACTAAAAGTAGACCTAGCATTCAATCCTGCAATTCCTCTACTAGGTATATACCCAGATGATCAAAAATCATTTTACAACAAAGGCATTTGCACCAGAATGTTTATTGCAGCCCAATTCATAATTGCCAAGTCATGGAAGCAGCCTAAGTGCCCATCAACCCATGAATGGATTAAAAATTGTAGTATATGTACACCATGGAATACTATGCAGTCGTTAAAAAGATGGAGACTTCACATCTTTTATGTTTACCTAGATGGAACTGGAATGTATTCTTAGTAAAGTATCTCAAAAATGGGGGGGGGAGTATCCAGTGTACTCTATACTACTATGAAATCAATATATAAGCACCTACACATTCATATGAATGGTAAAACATGACTATGGTCCAGAAAGTAGGAGGGAAGAGGAGGGCGAGGGGAGTATGGGGGAGAGAAGAGGAGGAAAGGTATAGGGGGAACCTCACCTAATGTGCATGATGCAATAGTACATTTCAAAACTATTAAGAAAAGAGTATAATTGCAATAGATGTGTTAATCAGTTTAATGTAGGTATTTCACATTATATATCAAATCAGAACACTGAACCCCATAAATGCATCAATGTACACAGTTATGATTCAATAAAAAAATAAATTAAATTAAAGATGGTGTCTAGAAGTGGAGAGAGATTTTTTAGGGGCAGGTCAAGGAAGGGCTGGGAGAAACAGGAGGGAAGTTGGGAACGGACCCCATTAACCTGCAGAGGATAGTCTGAGAGCTTTGCAGGAGATTGCTCATAACCAGTGGGGGGTAATTTCTTTATTAAAATCAAGCAGTCAAGGCTGGAGGGGAAATGAGAGACAGCCTGAGAGGTGTGAGATGTGCCACAGACAGCCCTGAGAGAGGCAAAGAAAGAGGAAACAAGAGTACAGACTCCCCAGGCGAGTCAACCCTGATGGTTCTGTAGATGTCTGTGTGGCCATCACCCGGGGAGCTGCAAGGAAAGCTGTGGGTTTGGGGGTGCTGTCCCCACAGGTGAGGACCAAGAACATGGGTGGGAGCTGTAGGGGGACTATCTCCAGGGAGGTTCTCCTAATGGTCACCCTGTCACTGGGCATGGCCCACGTCAGAGTCACGTTCAGTAGGGCATGGGCTGGCTGATTTCAAGGATGCTGCCCTTGAGTTTGTGGCCCCTCGATGCACCTTCACAGAGCCTTTCTTTGGGGTGACAGCCTAAGGAATGAGAGAAGGTCTATGATCCTATGCTTTCTGAAGTGCATTTCTCTCCATAATTTCAACCTACCTGTTTTCCTAGTATTTAATTTCTAATATGATCTGAGAAGCAACCTTGACAGAAGCAAATCACTAAAGTGAATGCTCGTTACCTTTTCAATTCAACAACAATTGATGGCACAATCCACAGTCATGAGGCACACAGCTCGTACCTGGCCGGGAAGGAGGCAGATCCACAGGTGGTGCAGGAGTGACCCCGGAGGGCCCAAATGCACTCAAGACCCTCTCGTCCATGCTGGGAAGCTCTCGGAACTCTCGCACCGTGAAGACCAGTCTAGGGTCGTTGGTGATGGTCTGCAGCTCCGTTCTGTCACTGTTTCGGGCTCCTACCCCTAAACTTGCAATCCCAGAGGAGCGTATCACCTGCGCAAACCTGGAAACATCATCCTGGGACTTTCCACCCAGGACCAGGACCAGGTGTTGGGGCACCCCATCTTCTATCCGGCTCCCAGCAGACTTGACAAAGAGATTTCTTGCCACAAACTCCAGAGCTTTGCCAGTGTTCAAAGGAGACCCCCCTCTGAACCTCAGGCGTCGTAAGGCTTCCAGCACGGGGGCCTGGGATTTGTAAGTCTTCAGGAAGAATTCTGGGAAGACGTCATTGCTGAACTGCACCACCCCAATTCTCACTTTATTGGGCCCGACGTTGAGTCTTTTAACAATCCTGCTAACAAAATCTCGAATATATGCGATGCCCTCAGGCCTCACGCCATCAGAACTATCAATCAGAAAGACGATGTCTGCGGCGTCACTCTCAACAGCTGCAGATAAAAGAAAGAAAAGTTCATCCGTCTGTTCGACATAACGTTCATGAGATTTTCTCGTTTACTGTGTGAAAACATTTGTGTCCTGCACTTAGTAGGTTTCTCCTGACCCTTCAAAGACGCAGGCGGATGAAAATATTTCAGATTGTATGTGAGGCCCGCACACTGTACCCCATGATTGAACTAATGTACACAGCTATGATTCAATAAAAAAAAAAAAAACTTAAAAAAAAAAAAAAAGAAAGAAAGAAAGAAAAGTTCAGCAGATAACTAGCCCTCTGCCAGCTCTGTCTCTGCTTCTGTTTCTGAACTTGGGACCATATTACATCATAATATTATCCGACCTTGAAATCATATCCGAATACACATGGATTGTTTGCATCTTAGGTTTTTTGAAATTAACCATTAAAATTGGAACTTTGTCTCCGAAACAATTTCTACAACTTTTTCTTTCTGAGTTTACTCTGATTTTAGCTTTATGGTCTGGGTTGCCACTAATTTGTAAATATAGGCAGCATTTAGAAATTAATCCTGGATTACCCTAATCTAAAGTAGAATCACAAACCGTTACTGCCAGAAAAGACTGCTGTCCCTGGGGCCAACATCTTTGCCATGTGAGAAGAAAGAGACTCTCAGGTCCAAGGTCCTCACCCTGTCCAAAGCCATCCCTTAGCGAATGGGAGCCCTAAGGATCCCAACTCCATCCCGTGTCCTGTCCTGGCTGGACCCACGGGAGTAAGGAATGTTTAGAGCAATGCTAAGACCACATGTCTCATGAACATACCCCAGGTATCGACTTCCTTCTATTTCTTTGTGCTCACTCCCTTCTAACATTTATACAGAGTTTTCATTTCCACCATCATTTCTCCCATTTTCTTCTCATGAGCCCATTTTTAATTATAAAATTAATCAAAAGGTCCTGGGGACAATGAGCCAGATTTTCTCATCAGAGTTTCATGTCCTTCTCAAATGCCATTTTATTAAACTAACAAGCTGCCTCTCCGAATTTCAACCTGCCTTTGGCCTCATACTCTCCTGGGCGATGTACAGTGTGCACGGCACAGAGAGCCCGAGCAGGGCGCGTCCGAGAAGGACAGTCAGCCCCCCAGCACGGACAGCCCCCAGGTTCTCGTGTTGGGCATAAGTGATTGCTCTCATCACTAATATCAGCAAAAGTTACTCTGTGACTGTGATGGGGCAAGACGCGGAGAAGCCCACTTTGCGACCATATCTGAACACAAACAAGAAGAAAAACAAAAAGGCAGGGCACCCTCCCTGCCCCCCATTGTGGCCCACAGGAGGGACCGCCTCTTCACCTGTCTTCACCACAGCCTTCCTCCCTCCAGACAAGGTTTATTAGGAGAGCCCAGCAGAGGCCTACCCCCCTTCCTCACAACAGCCCAACCAGGCCACAGCCTCGCTTCCCAAGGCTTCCGCAGAGTGACCTGCCGCGAGCTCGAGTCTCCAGGCCTCTGCAGCACCCCCTCCCGGAGACGCCCCATGGTTCACAGGGTGTACAGCACCCCCTCCCGGAGACGCCCCATGGTTCATGGGGGTGTACAGCACCCCCTCCCTGAGATACCCCATGGTTCACGGGGGTGTACAGCACCCCCTCCCAGAGATGCCCCATGGTTCACGGGGGTGTACAGCACCCCCTCCCTGAGACGCCCCATGGTTCACAGGGTGTACAGCACCCCCTCCCGGAGATGCCCCATGGTTCATGGGGGTGTACAGCACCCCCTCCCTGAGACGCCCCATGGTTCACGGGATTGTACAGCATCCCCTCCCTGAGATACCCCATGGTTCACAGGGTTGTGCAGCACCCCCTCCCTGAGACGCCCAATGGTTCACGGGGGTGTACAGCACCCCCTCCCTGAGTCACCCCATGGTTCACGGGATTGTACAGCACCTCCTCCCTGAGATGCCCTGTGGTTCATTGGGGCAGCTCCCACTCCAAACTTGGTCACCAGCAGGTGTGTCCTGGTGGCCTCTGGCTGGCGGGCATGGGCAGCAGAAAGGTCCAAGAGCACCACCGTTACTTAGTTTCATTATCCTGAGTACCGGCCCTATGAAGCTGTTTTTTAAATATCAGAAATACTCTGAGGAAAACAGTCATCCCCAGCCCTACAGAGCTCACCTGGGGGCGGGTAGCGCGTGCTGGCCAGGAGCTGCTGGATCTGCTGGGAGTTGAGCGTGGCGATGGGGGTCAGAAGCTTCTGCTCCAGACTGGGCAGCTCCCGGAATGTGCTTACCAAGAACACGTACTCGGGGCTCAGTGCGATCTTCACCAGCTCCTCCTGGTCGGCGTTCCTGCCCACCGTGAAGGGCGCCACGCCGAACTGCTTGAGCTCCACGGCAGGGCTGTCCACCTCATCGTCAGACTTCCCAGAGGTGACCAGGACCAGGAACTGCGGGACGCCCTCCTCAATCCGGCTCCCCAGCGGCCGCTTGAAGATGTTCCTGGCCACGTAGTCCAGGGCGCTCCCCACGTTGACCTGCCTCCCGCCCTGGGGCCGCAGCCTGCGCAGCGCATTCTGCACCTCGTCCTTGCTAGAGTGGGCGTTCAGCAGAAACTCCACCTTGGGGTCCTCGCTGAACTGGATGACCGCCACCCGGGTGGTGTCAAAGCCCACGTCCAGGTAGTCAACCAGCCTCTCGATGAGGGTGCGAATGTACTGAAACTCAGGCGCGGCGCTCTGGGACCCATCGACGAGGAAAACCACGTCCCTCTTACTGCTGACATCTGTGAACCAAACAAATGCCATCATGGGTATCACCTTTGCTGGCACCAATTTCTTTTGGTTTTGTTTTTGGGTTTTTTTGCTTTTTCATTAAAGAGACAAAGTCTTGCTTTGTCATCAAGACTGGACTACATTAGCATGATCAGAAATCACTTCAGCCTTAAATTCCTGGGCTCAAGTGATCCTCCAGCCTCAGCCTCCTGAGTAGCTGGGACCACGGGTGCATGTCACTATCTCCAGCTAATTTTTTTGAAAAGACAGGGTCTTGCTATGTTGCCCAGGCTGGCCTTCAACTCGTGGACTCAAGCAATCCTCCTGCCTTGGCCTCCCAAAGTGCTGGGATTGAGGCCTGAGCCTCTGCACCCAGATAATACCAAATTATTAGCATTAAGGAGCCACCTCCTTATTTGTCTTGGAGTTAAAGGTCCAAACACCAACTACCATTGTTGAAATTTCAGTCCCAGGAGTGAGTGGTGGGCAGTACAGGGTCTCCAGGCCAGGGAGGAACAGAGCATGAGGGAGAGCAAACCCGCGGGAGGCAGAGCCCAAAGAGCTCCGTCTGCAGCAGGGAGCATGGGTGTACGAGGGAGGGAGCTGACTGCAGAGATGTCGCTCATGGGCCTGGTGTGACGGCAGCTGAGGATCAGTCACCAGCTTCACCAGGAGGAGGGACCTGACGAGGTCAGGGAGGGGAGGATGAAGGGAAGATCAGGGCCAGTTCCAAGAAGACGAGAGGAGAGGAACTGTCAGAGCACAGGTAAGTCCTCCAACGGAGACAGGTGCCCCTGGGAGTTTTCAAGAGAGACGAAAAAGCCAATGTTTTATCCTGCATGGAATCATTCAGTACAGTGGAGAACGGTGGTGCAGGAGGGAGCAGGGGGCGGCAGTGGGTGCCTGGGAGTTGGGTGCAGGAGGGCTGAGGAGGTGGAGTCAGGTCAACCAGAAGCAGCAGACATGTGAGGCTCAGGGCAAAGCCCATGGAGCTTCTGGGAGTCAGCCTCCGGCCCGCTTGCACATTCTTGGTGAAAGGGGACTTGGTGGGAGTGAGCAGCTGAGGGAGGAAGGGCGTGGAAGCAGCTAGGGTTAGGGGTAGGAAGAGGGCAGAAAATGGCCATCTGAAGGGCCAGCGAGCAAGGGGAGGAGGGGCCATGTGGTCCTGGAAACATCCCTCTCTCGGTAAGGGAAGAGCTGCGCGCACACTGCGGAGACGTTGCCCAGGTGCACCCAGAGGCCTTGGGCTCGGGGGCGTGGCCATGAAGGGCTCCTGCAGCCAGACACGTTTTGGAAATGCTGAGCCCCCTCCTTATATCGGAAACACACAAATAGCATCAGTTGAGGGAGTGAAAACCTGTTTCACTTCGTTTATCCCAAATTATTAAACACCTCAGAACACCCAAAGGAGCCCAGAGGGTCACACAGCTGTCTCCCCTGGGTGCCTCCAGAGAGCCCCTCTCAATGGCACTACCAAAGGTCACCATGTCCTCCTGTGGGCTTTCCTTTCTTTCTTTTCTCCTCTTCCCGTGAGGCCAGGAAGGAACAAGCTCACACATGCCTCCTTTAAAAAGTGACCTGCCCCGACCCACATGCTGGGAGATTGGCCCCTGGGGCATTCACTGCAGAGTGGATGCATCTCAGCCCCCTTCCTTCCCAGCAGCCAGGGTCCTCGGCCTACAAGTGGGGAGTGGGGCCATGGGCATACCCCCCTCCTGACCGTGGGAGGCTGCACCAGAGTAACACGTGGCGGGGCACAGAGACGAACAGGTGTCAGCAGAGAGTCCCTCCTTTGGACATCTGGACAGAAGCCTCCCCACAGTTATGGAGTCTGAACTCCAAGCCTAGCATATGCTTTTCAAGGACAGTTTAATCTGTCCCAAAATGTGAATCTTAGCATCCTCCTACCGCAGAACCCCTGACATTTCTGCCCATCATGGCCACAAGAAGCACATGGCACCTGACTGTTCTGTGTGGCTCTAGTTTTCACTCCACGGGGCAGGGGAAGCAAAACTGAAAACGCTTTGTAGCCCACAGTCCAGACAAGTAGCCCAGATGATGACAAGGGGCAAGGGTCCCAAGAACCCCTTACCTGGGCCCGGGGGCGGCAGCAACACGGGCTGCAGCCTGCTCAGCTCTTGGCGGGTGAGCTGGGTCACCCTCTCGGAGACGACGGACTGGATGGTCCCCAGCTGGCGGAAGGTGGGGATGGCCACCGCGAAGTCCGGGATGAAGGAGATGGTCTGCATCTCGGAGATGTCAGCGTTCCCAATGCCGATGCCAATGGGCACCGCCCCACGCCTCTTCACGACCGTGGAAGGGCCCCTCACGTCGTCCCCAGAGCGGTCAGCCGTGAGGACGATCAGCAGCTGGGGCACGCCCTCCGCTATCCTGCTTCCCGCGGAACTGACCAGGATGTTCCTCAGGACAAAGTCCAGCGCAGCTCCGGTGTTGGGGTTCGGCCCTCCCAGCAGGTTGAGCCCGCGGATGGCACCGACCACGCCCTGCTGGTCCATGTACGAGTTCAGGTAGAACTCAGGCCTGGTGCGGTCACTGTACTGCACCACGGCCACGCGCACCCTGTCCGGGCCCACGTCCAGGCTCTCCACCACTCTCTGGACAAACTCCTTCATCAGGGGGAAGCCGCTGCTGACGCCATCAGAGCCGTCAATCAGAAACACCACGTCCTTTTCACCTGAACCTGGGAGAAGGATGCCCAGTGACTGTCACGGGACACAAGCACTACAACTCCACACCCTGGGGAGGGGAGGCACGCTGCACAAGGATACCCACTTCCAAATCCCAGACCCGGAGGGAAGGGCTCTGCAGATGTGATAAAGTTAAGGACTTGGGGGTGGGAGATGAGCCTGGGTCACCGGGGTGGGTCCAGCATCATCAACACCAATGCCATTCTATGGAGAATGGGAGAGCCAGAGTTTGAGTGAGGTCAGCAGAAGGCAGTGAGGAGCAGGGTGCTGGCACTGAGGACAGAGAACGGGCCATGGCCCAAGGAACAAAGGCAGTCTCAGGGCTGGAGAAGGCCGGCAGCGATGCCCCCTGGAGCCTACGGAGGAGTGAGCCTCTGACCCTGTGACTATAGCCCAGTGAGACTCATTTCTGATTTTTGGCCTCAAGAACTGTCAGATAGTAATTTTTTGGTCATTTTTATCCACTAGGGCTTTGGTGATTTGTTATAGCAGGAACAGGAAGCTAACACACTGGTGTCTAGAGGCCTTTTACTTTAGGGCTCCTCAATGCTTAAAGAGCACTGTTAGCTTTCAAAGGTGCACCTGAAGAAAACAATTGGGGGGGTCAGATAAGGCAGCAAAGCCTGCAGCACCACGCGCCTTTCATAGATGGGAGGCGTGAAGTGATTTGCTGCAAGTTACGAGTGGATCAAGGGAAGAACACAGGCCTGATAGCCCCCCGAGACACCCACTTCCAAACCCTGGATGTCCAAGTTACCATCAAAGTCTACGGCAACAGTGCTAGTCATCAATGTAGACGCTCCAGAGTCTCGGTTTTTAATCAAAGGGAAAATATGTGAAATTGAGTACTGTTGTCACTGCATGTGTATCTCCAAACGACAAGTGGTCAAACAACATCACAGAGTATAGACCAGCCTTTGGGAATTTTAAAGCAGTGTTCACAACGGGAACTTCTCTGACCCCTCCACTGTGTTTATTCTTAACGAAAGTAGTGAATGAATTACAACACAGATAACCTCCCACCCCCCGCCACGAGGCGCTGGTCACCAAGAGGATGAACAGCTTCTGGCTGCAGTTAACCATGTTAATGGCTTTATTATGCATGAAGCAAAAAGTGTTTCTTCAAAAAGGATTTTAACCACTGATGTCTAAATCTTCATAATGTACCTTACTGTGTAATATTCTGATGCTCCTAAGAACTATCACCCTGATTCTCCCGTTTTTGCCCTAGAGAGCAGCCAGAGAGACTCAAGGCGAGGGAAGAACATTCCTGTTCCAGTCCTCCTACTGAGACCACCTATTAATTTTCCAAGCTCCCTGTAAACCTGGGAGGGCTTCCCTCTGAGGACCAGGAGCAGCAACCCACCCCCGACTCAAGGATGGAGAACCAGGCTGCAGAAGCCACCATGTGTCTATAACGTACCTGGCGCCGGGGCCCCGTTTTGCACCGACTTCAAGAGATTCACGATCTGTGGCTGAAGGTCCCCAATCTTGGGAAGTGACTCGGCTGCCAGGATGAAGGCCGGGGACAGCACTATCTGCTCCAGCTCGGCCGGGTCTGCGTTCTTGGCTTGGAAGATGAAAGGCACCACCCCGCTCTGCTTCAGGTTACCCGCCGGCCCCTCCACGCGGTCCGAGGACTTGCCGGCCACCAGCAGCACCAGCAGCTGAAGCACTCCATCCTCGACGCGGCTGCCCGCAGACTTCACGAAGATGTACCTCTGGGCATAGTCCAGGGCATAGCCCAGGTTGAGGGCTTTGCCCGTCTTGATCTTCATTCTCTTCACGAGATTCAGGATCTCGGACTTACTCTGGTGCTCGTCGAAACGCGACTCCACCCTGACATCGTCGCTGTACTGAGCCACCGCAATGCGCGTCCCATCCGGCTTCACATCCAGCTCTTCGATAATCCTGTAGAGAAAGTCGCGGACGGCAGGGAACTGGCGCAGGAGATTGGCCGAGCCGTCAAAAAGAAACAGGATGTCCCGCTTGCTCTCTGCAAGGAAAGCGGGTTAGGACGCGGTGAGGGACGAGACCACAGCCCAGCGCAGCCTGCACGGGATAGCAGGATTCGCAAACCTCGTCTGAGGATCACTGTACCAGCCAGAGAGAAGCCCCGTGCCTCTTGTCAGGAAAACGTCCTATTTCAAAACAGGGCATATTTGCAGAGGCACAGAACTACTGTATCAGGGTGTCCAACCTGATGAGTTGCTGAAGAGCCCCCCTACACCCTGTGCTCACATCCAGTAGCCATCACCCCAGGAGCACACAGCTGTTAAAAATGTGGTCCATATTGTACTCTTGGTAAAAAATTAATCTCAATCTCTAGTGACAAAGGCTGATGTGGGTTTGCCACCTGTGGATAACCAGGCTGCCTCAGATCTGCTCTAACAGGATTACCTTTGCACAAAGTTTGCGGTTATGGATCAAGACCCACAACAGTGCATGTCACTGCAGTGTGGGTTAGGCTCGGCCAGTGCCCTCCTATCTGCTGTAGCTAGACAGCAGGAAACACAGACGGCAGCCTACATGGGGCCATAGCATGTAATATAAATACTATTTTCACTTCAGACAGTTCTTAAGAGTATTTTGATTAGGTTTCAATTGGCTTGGTCTTGCCACCCATCCATGTGATGTCAACAAGATGACAGATCTAATACCTCCACCTCTTTCCACCACAATAATCTGCAACAACAGCAATGACCCAGACTCCCTTCGGAATCCATTCTGCCATTGCTGAAAGATGCAACCTTAGGATTTGCACTGCAGAATCTTCATAGGTGTTAGGAAGGAAGAAAAGCTCCTGAAGAAACAGTGAGACAAAACATTCATAAGCTGAATGTTCTAGAACTCTGGTCAGTGAACACCCTTTCAACAGAGCCCCATAACTTTCTGGTACAGTGCCTCCGGTCCACATTCACAGTATTCCAACTAAAGTGAGCCCAGCTGCCCTTCCACAGCTCACAACAGTCTCAGGTTCCGATTGGCCAACTACCCGCCGGGGGGCGCCTGAGGAAGGGAAGGGAGGGAGGCCCTGTGCAGGAGGGAAGGTTTACCTGGCTGGGCGAGTGGAACTTCCTCCACACCTCCACTAACATACGTAGTTAATGGCTGAATCAGCTGCTGAGGCAAAGCTGGCAGGGAGCTGAAATCGTCCATGAGATACACCAGGCTTGGGTTAAAAGCAATCTGCTCAAGCTCTGCCTTATTCGCCTGGCTAGCACCCACGCAAAAGGTCAGCACGCCCGCACGTGCCAGGGCATTGGCAGCTTGCAAATAAGAGTCCTGTGACTGCCCGGCTGTGAGCAGGAGCAGAAGCTGTGGCACCTGTTCACGGATCCTGCTGCCGCCAGCTTCAGTGAAGTGGTTGGCATGGACATAGCTTAGGGCCGAGCCAGTGTTCAGGCCCGAACCCCCCTGAAGCTGCAACTGCCTCAGGTGAGCAAGCAGATCTGACTTGGTCTGGTATGTGTTTAGGGAGAACTCCGTGACTGGAGCATCACTAAATTGCACTAAACCAACACGAATATTGTCATTTCCGACATCGAGGCTGTTAACTAGGTTCATTACAAAGTCGCGCACATAAGGGAAATTGGTTTTTCCAACGTTGACCGATCCATCCAAAAGAAAGATGATATCCCTTTTGTTTGCGTGAACTGCAGTGAAGCACAGAAAACAAAGTGAGACAAACACAACCACGAAGGGTTTCATCATGTGTGCCCACAATAGGTGCACACATGCCAACACTTAGAACACAGAGAAAGCCCGCATGGCAGAGAATTCCCATCTCACAAAATATGCAGACGGCTGCATATTTTTCTCCAGTGATGGCTGGTATTTGTGAGGCATATTGATAGCCAAGTACACAAAGCAGATCAGCTCACAGAGAGATAAAGCACCAAAGTTAAAATGTTTGCAACCCCCCAAAATTATTGGAATCCTTGAAATAGAGCATTTCTTCCCTGGAAATAAATTCTATGTGGGTGCTCGGCCTTTCTGCATCACCCATCTTTGTGCCCGAGGTCACAGCCAGGTTTACATGTGCACAGCTGTGTCTTCTGAGGTTTCCCATCCACAGCTTAGAAGCAGTTAGCCCACATTAGCCTGAGAACATGAGTTCCTGATGGCTAAAAAAGTAACAGAAGTAAGCTGTTCTCATCTTGAAGTCTTCTTCAGACCTCCCGTTTGTCATCCTCTACTGGCACACTTCTGTCAGGTGCCACATCCTTGCTAGACAGTCATCCAGCAAGGTGCCGAGGGAATCCCCCACAGGGAGATGACAGGATCATGGATCCTCAGCAAAATACAAAGAGACAATTCCCTAGGCTCAGCCAAAAATATACACAAGAAGAACAAAAAGTGCAATTCTCACATTAGAGTATTTTCCCAACATATTTAGCACGTGACTTTAAGAATGCACTTCCCGTTTCTCCCTGATGCTTCACTGTGATTTAGACCTCACGACTAATTTTATCTTATGTTTATCAAGTTGAATGTTAGCTATAAAAGTATGGATTAAAGGTTTGTTAAAAATTTTGAAACGAGACAGAGGCTTTCAGACAACCAGAGACTCTGGAGAGAGAGCAAACATCCATGCAACACAAGTCATGCGTGAGCAGCCCTGCAGCGGCTACATCTGCAGGGTGGGAAAGCCTGATGCCGTGATACTCATCCTCTCTCCATTAAGGACGGTGGACTGTGTGGACTCAATTCAAAAGACCTTAATAATGTCTTGAAAAATAACTTTTCACTGACAACAGTCATATTAAATGAGGGATCTGAAGAACCACTGGGTTTGATCACACCCAGGCATTCAAAATACTTTCTCCTTGAGGGAAATCCCTTCAAGAAAGAGGAGAGAGGGGTTAAAAGCTGGGAAACGGTGTCCTGATGGGGCTGGGCGGGGATGTTAAGGAGGCTGTCAGCCTGGGACAGGAAGGAGCCAGACCACATCTTGGTGGTGAGGAAGCAGCTGAATCACCAGTGGGGACAGAAGAGGACAGGGGCCTGACAGGAACAGGAACTGAGACGTGACCTCTTTGGCCAGAAGCCTCAAAGACAGGTGCCTCTGTGGTCCTACAGTTTAAATTATACTGTTCTTCTCATATGAAATTTTATGATATGACATTTTGAACCAAATGAGTCTCAACCCAGGGCAAAAGGAAGCCTAAAATAAATGTCATTTGTTGCTGCTGTTTCATCATTTAACAATCATCTCCCAGCTAAACACAAATAACATTTCACTTTGTGTTTTTCTCAAATCTCTACCCTGGAGACCTCCAGCCTATGTCTGGAATCATTACCACCATACCTTCCGTGGTTCCTGAGAGGGTCCTGAGAGGCGCCAGCACACCGGGAAGAATGCCTTGCAATGGGACAGCTCGGAACTCAGCAGGGACAAACACCAGGGTGTCATCAAAAGCAATCTCTTCCAGCTCAGCTCGGTCAGCAGCCTTGCTCCCGATGGCAAAGGACATGATGTTGCTTCTCTTCAGCTCCTGGGCAGGCTGGCTGACTTCATCTAAGGACTTACCACCTGTGATCAGCACCAAAAGCTTAGGAACCCCCTCGGCAGCCCGGTAGCCAGCTGAGTCTGTGAACAGGTTGTTCCTAACGAAGTCCAGAGCAGAGCCCGTGTACAGGGCCTGGCCATCCAGGGGCTTCATTCCCCGCAGAGCGGCTACAAAGTCCCTCTTGTTTGAGTAGCTGTTGAAATAAAACTCGGGCCTTACAGTGTCTGCATACTGGGCCACTGCCACCTGGATAAGATCCTGTCCAATTTCCAGCCTCTGGATGACTTTGGTGATGAAGTCTCGGATGGCATTGAAGTTGGCCAGTCCCAGAGCAGATGTGCCGTCCACCAGGAAGACAATGTCCCTCTTGTTCACTTCGATAACTGTAGGTGGCAACATTAGAAGGTAAGTAGATGCCCTCACCACCTGCATCCAACAGAGCCTCTCTACAAAGCTCTCTGTTTTAAGGATGCTCTTGTTTCCTCTGGCCGTGGTGACAGCAGGGGCACCCCAAGAGGAATTTGTCATAGCACACAGGTGAGTTACACTTGCATCCTCCCTCCTGGAGGAAGGCCAGCTCCCTTCCCACCCTGCCTACGCTTCCTACTTTTTACAAAGTAGTTGCACACAAGCAAATTTAGTCTTAATAGACACCTGCTTAGCATGCTGTCACTAAATTCAGTAAGTTCTTCTTTGCCCTAAATATATAAACTGTCCAGAATGAGGCCCTCCATTGAGTAATAAAGACTCCACCAGTCTACTTAGAGAGCCTTCGCTTCACAATCTTAATTTCTACAACACACATCATCAAGTGTGAAAACCTGAAAGAGCATACACATCCCCATTCTCTTCAGTTCTATCTTTGTTTTTCAGCAAAAAAAAAAAATTACTTAACATAAAACTTATGAAGAGAAAATTAGCATCACAGCCACCACAAGGGTCTTAAAAGCTTTTCCTGTAGGAGACTTGTGTTATAAAGGTCCCAAGGAGAGACCACAAAGCAAAAGCTCCCAGGTCACTATTGTCACAGTGCCTATGACCTGCTGTGCGGCTGTCTGATGTGTAGGCAGCCACCCATGTCTCGAGAGCAGTGAGCCTTATTAGAGCTCGGTACCTAACCAAGACACCTGCCAGAGCGTCCAAGACCTAAAAGGAAATAGATGATCACCCTGCAGGGGGTGCTTGCAGAGGAGCCCTCTGTTGCTCTGAACCGTCGGAAAGATCGCACGGCAAGATAATTTTCTCACACTGGACAAGGGAAAGAGGCTTAGAATAAAGGTATGGAAGAACTTTCTAAGAACAAAGAGCCACCTCCCATAACAAATTTTTTAAGATATAGTTTATTCCTTGTTGTTCGAACTGGAGGCTGGGAGTATGATGCCTGGTATCTGAAACACTGACATGTCCCTTAAAAAACCATTTTAGGACAGCGACATCTCATTCATACACCTGCAGCACCAAGAGTGTACATTCTAGCAGAAAGGTGACCAACATCTCTAATACAACAACACAGTTATCTCGTTTCACCTTTTCTCAAATGTCATGGTCAGTGTAGTGAATGTCCATGCTGGACTTTCTTTCTATCCTTTAATTTAAAACTTGTGTCTTTCACAGATACCCCTTTGGTTTGGGTTTAAAATATCTTTGCAGATAAACGTGAATACAGACATGTCTATGCCATTAGAGATCCCTTACACCATTAGAGGAAATATACATATGCACACACACGTGTATATATTCTATATATACTGTGCTGTCATGTTTCTTGCCTCCACACCAAGTAGCCCAGACTGTGATGTGATTCTTTATAAGCACAAGCAATGGCACAGCATGTGGGGCAAGAGTTCAATGTCACATTTGTTCCCTCCCAACTTTTAATACCTCCTGCCACTGCATCACTATAAATTCAACCAATGGGCCAGAGGAAGGGGCTGACATACATATCTGGTAGAACCTGGGATCAGCTCCAAGACTCTCAGAGGTTCTGTGCCAGAGTCCCTTTGATGAGTAAGAGGTCACTGACATTTGATTTTTATCTAAAGTATCAAGTCATACACCTAGAACCATACACAGCCAAATAAAATAAACACTAAAGGTATCACACAGCCCAAGTAATAATTAAATTCTGGCATTTGCTTCATGGTTCTGCACTATTTGCCTGGCCTTCGCATATTCATGTAATTTCTCTGGGTTTCTGTTCCTCATCTGTGAGATGTAGGGGCTATACCACAGATATCCTCCATCCAGTTACAAGAATCTCGTGTTTCTCCCTGCTGGCTCTTCTGGGAGCTCGTCATGGAAGCACTGGGGTGTCTTTCTGCCTGGGTGAGACACCATCCCACACAGAGCTGCCTTTTCTCTTTCATGTGGTTCTGCTGGGCCTGGGTAGACTGCCTGGCTGGGAGGTGAACTTGAAGGTCCCACTGATCAGTTGGCCTCTGGCATGACCTTCAGCTCCCCTCTGACTGACACCTGTGCTTCCCAATGTGGTTCCCGGCAGCCCTCGCCAGCTCAGGAGCTGGGGAGAGTCTTCTCTATTCAATGCTGTTTCCAAATAAATTCTCAAATGTGCAAATCCTTGTCTCCCTTCCCTAGAGTTGTCTTCCTGTCCACCCCAGTCCCACCATTCCCAGTGACTTGGAGACGTGCTCTCTTGAACTCCCTTCTCCAATAAAGTCTGTCTCTCTGAGCCACACCTGGCCGCATAGTCGCTACCTGCCACCTCTGACATCTCACAGATCCCACCCTCAGCAGTCTTCCTCCCTTCCAGCCACCCCCAGACCCCTCGTGCTGGCCCTGCCCCTCCCCGCTCTCAGAGTCCCTTCAGTACCTTCCCCATGTCACCACCCATCTTCACGGGGGAGGGGGAAGCTCTCAGTGCCCTGGTCCCTGACCTCCCTCAGACCCCACTGACAAGGCCTCTGGTTACTCCTCTCTCTTCTCTATGTGTCCCCCACAGAAACGGATGTTCCCTGAGAAAGCCTCAGACCGAGACAGCCTTCAGAAGCCCCCAGCCCAGCCTGCCCAGCCACACCCACCCGGAGTGACTACTCTGTCACTTTGCTCTTTCCTCCACTGCCACGCCAGGGGCTCCCGCCTGGTGAGAAGCCGTGCAGGACAGCCTTGCCCCCACACCGCCCCGTGCCACATCTGCCCACCTGCCTGCTCACCGCTCACCGTGTCCTCTCCCAGCTGCTGTCCCTTCTTCTCTGCCCCCACCGCTGCTCTGCACCGTCCTGGCTCCCTCTCACTCGGCTTCCTGGGACCTCTCTCCCCATCCTCTCAACCTCCACACGCTGGGTCCTCAATCCCTGATGGCTCCTCCTCAAATCCATCCCAGGGCCTTCCTCTCTCCATCCGCTTCTTCCCCTCTCCAGCCACCCTGCCAAATGCCTCCCCCTCTGACCTCCCGGGGAACATAGACGTATTAGACTCCCTGTGGCTCACTGCCCCGCAGTCTTAATATGCCCACGGTACAGCTGCTGGCTCCGCCCCTGCACCTGCTGCTGGTCCAGTCTCCCCGCCCACACAGCTTGCTGGCTCTGCCCCTGCACCTGCCGCTGGTCCAGTCTCCCCGCCCACCATACAGCCACTAGCTCCGCCCCTGCATCTGTAGCTGGTCTAGGCTCCTGAGCCCAGTGCTCCAGCCTCACTGCCTGTGGGGATCCTAGGACAAGGACAAGGTCCTTAAGGTTGCAGGGCCGCATTCCTGCTGTTCCCTCTGCCTGGAACCTTCTTCGCTGGCTCCTAACTGGCTCCTCTCCTTCCATCTTGCACTGCTCGGACAGACCTTCCCTGGTCACCCCAACCAAAGTTCGCTTCCCACATCCTTTTTTCCCCATTTACTTATTGATTTTTGAGACAGGTATCTAACTCTGTCGCCCTGTCTGGAGTGCGGTGATCCATTGTAGCTCACTGTAGCCTTGGACTCGTGCGCTCAAGGGACCCCCCCCCACCTCACTCAGTCTCTTCAGTAGCTGGGAATACGTGTGGGCACCCCCATACCTGGCGCCCGGTCTCTCTACCACAGCCCTGTTTAGTGGCCTTATGTAACACTGTGGGGATGTCTTGTTTGGTCACTGGTTTACGTTTTTAATCTCTCTTTCCCACTGTACTACAGCAAACCAAAAGCCACATCTGTCCCACCTGCCTGCGCTGCGTCTCCCGTGCTTGGCACAGCATCTGGCCTATGCCAGATGGTCAAGGATATTTGTCAAAAACAATTCAATCACTAAATCAAAGATGATGCTTGTAATCAAGGAATTAAGATTCTAAGTAGCGGGGGAGAATCTGAACTGAGGGCCCTATGCTCCCATTTTAGTTAAAAAGTTGAAACTTGTTATCTTCATCAGGTGCAACACTTTTGCCATAAATGCAAGAAATCAGAGCCCAGAAAGGTTGCATGACCTGCCTGGGACCACACAGCAGATCCACATAAGATCCAGGATAGAAGACCGGGTTTCCCATCTACAACTGCGGTACCTCCTTGGTGTTTACAAAACATAAGGAAGTTGTTTGCTTCCAAAAGTGCGCAAGCCCAGAGAAACGCAGCAGGTTGCAAATCTTCACTCGACAGCTCCCTGCAGGAGGTGAGCCTGAGCAGCTCCGAGCACCAGTGGACCGGGCTCTGCGTTCACTGTCCACTGTCCACTTCCCCTCGGAACATTCCCTCAAAGGTCGGAACGCCCTAACGGCTCGCCAGAAGGATTTCAGTCTGTTCTCTGGTTCTGTCAAGTGAGAGGGAAAGCTGGAAAACTACACAAGGAGAAACACAAGCCTCCCTGGACCGGCCTTTCTGACTTAGGTAAGTAAATTCTAGAAAGAGAAATCTCTAGAAAGTAATGTTCACAGACACTTTCCAATGTCCAGTTTAGGTAAAGATGTCACAGTTCTAAGCTTTTTGCCAACAACTTTCATTACAATAAAAGCCCTGTTTTAAAATCACTCGTGGCAAGTCTGAGCTGGCTCAGCGTGAGCCTTGTAGCCCTTGTAAGGAACTCAGTGGTACATCACCCTTACACAAGTGCAACCCCAAGAACTAGTGATCAGAAAGGTGCTGGGGAGTAGAGGTCAGTTCCGTATATGAGTAGATGACAGTGTTTTTAATTAAGAATTTAAGATGCTTCACTATTAATTTTATAGAATGGCATATTGCCCCCAAAAGGTTTATTTGTAAGTTACCAACACTCTTTTCTCAAAGGAAAACCTACCTGGAGCCCCAACTGATTCAATGGAGACAGTAATATTTATCACAATGTTAATTTTACAGCCCCAGCCACGCAGCCTTTCCTTAGAAAGTTAGCAAGTAAGAGCTGTGAGGATATGTTATTCTACACAAGAAAATGTAAATGATTGGTTGTAGGTGATGACCAGGGTCTTACATGAGCCTCGTTATTCATTCTCCAATTGTCATTGAGTTTGTGCTCTGGAATGATGGTGAAAAACAAGGTCTGACATTCAAGGACTAATCTAGAGCACCCCAGTGTGTAGGCAACACTGGGAAGTGGACTGAGTACTTCTGGAAACCATTTGGGGCCACTGTGTCCCTAATTTACTGAATGACATCCTATTGGCTTGACCTAGGTCTTGAAATTGATACAATGAGAAAAGTGACTGATGTCTCAGAAAACAGCTCATCAGGTAGAAGAACTTGTGTGTTTCCAATCCCCTCACACAGGCCTCTCGTGTTTCTTAAATACATATTTGTTAAGTGACTTGGTTGGTTGGTTTTAGCAGTTTTTAAATTACTCCAACTAGCTATTGATCAAAGGCTTTCCACTTGAGTATATGCCATAATCTTGCCACTCAAAAGAATTACCCCTAAACCTAAACACAGGGCAAAATATTTCATAAATATTCCATCAAGTGAGTGCTCTGTTATTTCTTACCTTCAGAAGTGTCATCCCCAGTACCCAAGCACAATGGAACCTTGGGGGACACCCTCACTCCTTTGCTGCTTTTGGAAAGAAGCTCTACCTTGGAGTACACTGCTAACGTGCAAACTTTCAGGGGTCATTGCCATTGTCCCAGAGTAGTTTTCTCAGAATTGCAGTGAGCCCTGCAAATCCATTTTTAAGATGACTGGTGTATAAATGGATAATATATTGATGTTTACTAATCTCATCATAACAGGTTTGTGAAGTTAGCTTTAAAGGGGCACTTTCTCAACAACTCGCACTCGAAGTAGTGTTTTCCACTCACTCATCCATCTTTAGTTTTTCCAAATACTGCAACCACTACACACGTCACAACCAGGAGCTGGCTTCTCAGGGCGGGATGGGCCCCAGGTACTTACAGGTTCTCCTGAGGAAGATCATTCTGGTGCCCACCTCACTTCTATGAAAACCAAGACACAAAACACCCCACTCCCATACAGATGGCGAGAAGAGCATACGTACCTTGTGTGACAATGGTTGGCGGTTGCAAGACAATGTGCCTTTGGGCCACACCAACAATGTACGGCAGTAATTGCTCCTGGAGGTCCCCAAAGCTACGGAATTCCGGGACAGTAAACACCAAGTTGTCATCGGTAGCTATGTGCTGCAGTTCTGCCCTGGAGGCGGCCTGGGCTCCGAGGCCGAATGAGAACACACTAGCCTGCTTCAGTGCCACCACCCCGTCTCGGATCTCATCACTAGAGGGCACAGCACTTATGAGGACCAGCACCTGGGGAACCCCTTCCTCTGCTCGGCTGCCCCCTGCCCGGGTGAAGTGGTTCTCCACCACGAAATCGAGGGCCAGGCCGATATTGGCCAGCTCCCCACCAGCAAACTCCAGGGCTTTCACTGCATCTAGCACCTGAGCCTTGGTGGAGTAGGTGTCCAAGGAGAACATGGTTCTGGGCACATCGCTATACTGGACCACCCCCACTCGGATCTGCTGAGCTCCAACTGAGAGTCTCTCAAGGAGATTTACAAGGAAGTCGAGAATGACTGCAAAATGGACACTTCCGGTGTTGTTTGATCCGTCAATAAGGAAAACAATGTCAGCAGAGTCTTGTGCTTTAAAAGAAAGAAATGCAAAAAACGTGAAAGCATTAGAACAAGTGACCACATGCATTACTCAGTGTTCTGACATGTTTCCTTGGAATCCAATAAGAAACACGAAATATGGACAAATGAAACACATGTTGATTAAGGAGTGTGAAATTCTTTCAGTTCTGCATTCTGAATGGATAAGAGGCAACGGCTTAGAAATTATGGTGCAAAATAGGGGCATTTACATCAACTTTTCATTGGTGCCACTTTTGTAGTTAAATTTCAAACTATCAGATTCACTTTTCTGAGGAAGAAAACTTGGGCACATATTCGAGAAATTTCTATAAGTTTGGAGGGAATTGTAGGTACATGGAAGTGTGTGTTACTATACCTACAGGAGAAGATAAATGAGTAGATTAACAAAAATTCAAAGATGATTGCTAATTTTTGGTCATTTCTTCTGCCTCCTCAAACAATTTTTGGTACAAATAACAACCACAAAACAGAATCTCAGATTTGCAATTTGGTGACTCATCAATCCAAAAAGCTGATTCCTAACTTTTTTCTTTAAAAGCCAAAATGGCCAAGTGCATACAAATTCATCAATCAAATTACATTTAAAGCTTCAGTTTTAAAAATAGGTTGATGAAATTTTTTTCCTCTCTTTACTTGCGTGTTGTTTAGTTGTATGGAACACAAGTGCAGGTCTGGGGTTGGGCCTCACGTCTTGTTTGCTTATTTTTGCCATTGCCTCTGTATTCAATCATATAATGCAGAACAATGGTAAGCAGAGTGATATGAAACCAGTCATGACATAATTATCCAACCTTATTTTTATGACATCCTAAACTAATTATCTGGCAGGACCATGAACTTTTAACAAGCCTCTAATCAGAATTAGCTCTGGACATAAAATTAGCAAAGGACAAAAAAAGGCTGACCAAGACATCTTTCCCCTCCTCACAGTAAACAAGAAACTTCCATTTCATTACTGAGAATGGGGGTTAAACAGAAGCCCTGAGCAAGGAATAGCAATCAATAAGTATAAAACTAGGGCAGGGTATTTAAATTATACTGATATAAAGTAAAGGGAAAGCAACAGTACCCTAGTAAATGTTTTTTAACAACCTAAGTATGTATTAGGAACAGGAAGAGATATTACCTGAGCTCATGTATTTGTATTCTGGGATTCTAGAAAGCTTCACTTAGGTTATAATTGTAGTATTATATGTAAGATCATTCATTCTGATCTTTTTAATGACAATGAACATTTTACATTTAAAATTACTTTTCCTCATGCCAGAAAAATTGTATTTATGCTCACTGGAAAAGGCCGCAAAGCCTCTCTCATAACACTGAGGGTTCTGCACTTGTGAAACTACATTCTCACCCAAGCGCTCCCACTGTGCAAAGTGAAATGACATTTTTGCAGATTATTTCTTTGTATAGGGAAATACATTAACTTGGAAATATTGCTATCACAATCCTTCTTATAGGATATAATAAGAAGTGTAATTACTTGCTGCAGTAATTAAGATTTTGTCGTATTATTATTAGAGCTTATAGTTATTAGATCTTGTCTAATAATTGTCACACACAAGTATCAAACAACTCTGGGCCTTTGCTTGGAACTCCAAAGCCCTTGCCTCTGTTTGGCCAAAATATAAGATTCCAGGAGGACCCTTAGGAGGGTACGGTGCCAGAGAGTATGAACTGCACAGCAGGCACAGGAGTGACCCACATCGTCGTCTAAGACAGAGCTCTGCAAAGCATGCCATGACAGTCCCCAGAATCTCCCAGGCCCACACGAGCAACTCAGAGGTCAATAGAGACATTGAAAAGAAGGGTTAACCGTGATCAATACGGTCTATTTTAAAAAATGGTACCTAAGTCAAGACACAGGATAACACTATTCTGTCTTCATTTATTACTTACTTTTTGGTTGAAATTTATAAATAAGATAAATGAACCCTGAGGAGACACTGATAGCAGTGGGTCATAGAAAAATGTTGGATAATTTGTCATCACCGAATAACAAATGTCATCATCTTACACACGTGATAATGGGACACAGGAAAGCATGCTTGGTTATCCAGGAGAGCCAAAGCCTCAACTAGGCAAAGGAGCCAGGAGATCTTGTGTGAAGCGAGGCATACCAACGACCAAGATTAATCCTACCAGTAATCAATCTCTCTAACATTCAAATATTTTGAAGTTATCTGTTTTTCTTCTTTTATGGCTCATGTATCACATCCTCTGGTGTCACTTTCTATGGAAAAGTTTCACAATGTCCAAGAAAAAAAAATAGTATGTTTCTTCAACAGCACTGAGAATTCTATTTTCCTGAGCACATTGGTGTGGGCGTAATGCCTTTCTTAAATTATTTTTAAGGAAAAAAACATCAAATTTTCATTTCCTAGGCAAAGCACAAAATCATAGATATGTTTCACAAAATTTTCAAATCTTCGTATTTTGTGGAAAAAAGAAAAGAACGCTCATGCTGAAATCCTTACTATCTGCTTTAACTTTTATGTCGGAACACACACAGGTTTTCTATCTTAGATTCATTTTTTTGGTCCATTTTTAAAAGGATGACAAAGGGATTTTTAACATACAATTATTTGAGATGGATTGCTTGAGTAGAGTTCATTTAGAACAGTGGCCATTAACATTAACATGTTATATCTATATACGTAACTTTATAATCAAGAATACTCTGTGAGGAAAAGTTGCCTAGTAACCTACATCATGAGAATAAAAGCACTGCCTTGTAGTGATCTCTGTAATGCTGTTCTAGCTGCCTTTTAGAAAACCCATAAGCAGAGCCTTACTATTATTATCATCATTTCACTTTTTCGCTATGGAACATGCAGCTGGACATGATACTAGAGGAATTGCAGAGTGACGTTAATCAGAAAAGAAAACGTGAATGGATTAATATTCTACCCTGGCGCTGCCAGCAGCTTGGACGCTAGAAGACAGAGATGCTCTCTTGGCATAAAAACAAAGGTTTTGTCATCTGTGAGGAAATAGACTATGACATTGGGCTCCTTAAGCGTTCACTGTGGCAATCTCAATGTTTGTCCACTTATATAATAATTAAATACAAAGGCAAATTCATCTTTTCTTTTTCATGAGTTTGCCAAAACTTCAGTAAAAAGATGTCCCATTTTTCCACGGATCCCTGCCACTGTTCTCCAACATGTCTGGTATTATCCCTGTATTCAAAACTGTGAAGCATCAGTGAATCACTGATGCTGAGTCTGCTGTCATGATCAGAGCAGGTCAACAGAGATTCCTTCTTGTCATTTTCTTATAATGTGCAGTGTTTGGTTTGGGGTGCTCGCAAGGACACCCGCCTTCTTCTCCTGTGATCTGGCCGTGTTGGCCCCTACATCACAGTACCAGAGATGAGACATTTTCACTCGGAAACAGGGAACAATCCTCGGTGTTAAAGGTCAATACCCCAGGCCGGCTGACCAGGGCTTAGCTGAAATCACGGGCAACCACTGGGGAAACCACGCTAAGAACAACTTCCCAAACACCTGTGGCTGCTCTGTTCTGAAGCCCTGCTCTGACCCAAGCTCTGCCTGCTCTTGAAGCTTCTCCCTGTCTGCTGAGGTCTAGTCATCTCTCTCCCCACCTCCTGCTTTCTGAATCCCCGTTATGAAAAACCAATGGCCAGTCTTGTTTCCCTCTTATTTCCCTGGGACAGCCCTGTTATGCTGATGGCACTCCAGAAGGCCCCGGCCCTCCCCCCCTCTGCTGTCTGCCCTGGCAGAATCCTCCCGGTGGGCCTTTAAGTTGCATGGCTCCTGCCTCCAAGCCTCATCCCTTCCTTCTTCCTGCCCCCACCCCCAGCACTGAATTAACAGGAGACTGGCTTTCTGTCAGTCACCTGCCGTCCTGTGCCCACAGCCTTCTTGGTGGAGACCATTTCCAAAAGCTTGGGGAAACACCTGCTGGTAAGCCTTGTCCAGTGATCACGTCCTCAGCCTCACATGTGCCTACTCAGGCCTGGCTGCCCCGGCCTTCCCTTTTCTTTCGAAGAATTATCCATTCCCTCCTTGCAGCTGAGGACACTGAGGAGGACCTCCAGCCTTCCTAAGTGACCTCAGTTACATCAGGCACAGCCTGTGTCCACATGTCTGCATGGCTCAGCTTCTGCATCCCCGCAGCCCCACCATCTACATCACCCAAAGTACCTGGAGCACCACCTGACACTCCTCCACCCTCCAGATGCCCTGGGAGGCCTCCCTCTCCTGGCACCCAGAGCGCCTGTTCACAGGCCTAGCTGCCTCTTCCCCTCCCGGCTCTCATCTTCTGGCTCTCCTCAGGTCTCCCGCCAGCACTAGCTGACCTCCCTGCCCAGCCAGAACTCTGTGGCAGGATAATGCAGGACTTTACTAGCTACCACCCTGCAGTGCCTTCCTGGGAACAAGTTCTTCTCTCCCCTCTGTCATTGCCTCTTTGTAAGCTACAAACCTGGTAACTGCTTTGATCCCAGCGTGCCTGAGACCTCTGCAGAAAGGCAGGGATCTGTGATCTCTCAGGGATGCCTGTCACTGCAAGTCAGCAGCTCCTTCCTGAATGTTCTGTGACTCCCTGCTCACATACCTGCAGCAACTGTCCAGAACTAACTCCAGTCTGTCCAAGCTCCCAAACCCTGCTGCCTCCCTCGTTTACTGAGATGACTGTTACCAACTCGACCTAACTCTCTCTATGTCCCTCTACCCGCCTCAAAATCTGAGAAACACAGCCCCTTTCTCAGCCCCTCCCCAGCCTCGAAGGATGTGTCTCTCCTTTCTGGAGCTCATCAGGCCCCCCAGTTCCTCCCTGAGACCCTGCCCCTTCTGCCCAGGACACTCTGCTGTCAACTACCCCCAGCAACGCAGACCTGCTTACTCAGGGAGGGAGGCGCCGCTGCCCTGCCCTCTCTGAGGAGTAGGCTGAGCTCTGGGCACTCACCCAAATCGCTGTGGTAAGATACACTTTGAAATTTTACTTGTCACATTCCTTCCCCATCAGTATTTGAGACCCTTAATGCTGGAAGGAAAGCTGATGGGCCCGACCAGTTAAATAACTCACCAGCCAATTAGCCTCAAGCACATCACTGCCACTGTAACATGCCAACATGACGTCCACGCTCATCGATGCTTCTGGAGTGGCACCAGTGAGGGCCACTAGGGTCCAAAGAGCCTCTGCAGGTACAGCCACATTCGGGCACAGAAATAAGGAAGAAGTCCAAGCCCAGGACCAAAGCTCCAGAGGCTCTGCCACCTTGCCAGCCAGGACTTGACCTCTTCAAAATAGATCTGCACTGGGCCATAGCTAAGGTTTGTTATGATTCTAATTCTGTCAGTTCTCTGGAATAAATTCCATGCAGCAGAGGACAGGTGCGCTCTGCTATTCCCCCAAACACAGGTCAGAGGCGGCCCCTGTGCCCCTCAACTCATGCCCTCTCTGACACAAGCTTCCCAGGACAGCCGAGAGGGGATTGTTAGATGCCCACCCAGCCACTCTGGGGCTTTCCTTCCTAAGAAAGGCAGAGGCACCTTTTATGTGATCCGGATATCAGAATGTGGTTTTCCATAGTTAAAGTACTAGTTGTTTCAAAAAAAAAAACAAAAAAAGAAATTCCTCCTGGAAGTAGGTGTATGCCCTACTTGAGAAGTTGACTATAAAATATTCAACGTCAAACCTTTGTTTTTAAACCTGTGAACATCCATCTCTTCCCTACCCCACCCGCCCTCACAGCCACGCTGTGGCTTCACGGCCAGCGGTTGCCAAGCTTCTGCCCAGGATTCTGCTTCTGCCAAGCTTCCGCTCCAAAGAACAGCGGGGCAGGGGCGGGCTGGTGGCCTTGCCGTTACCTGTGATGTCCTTAAGGGTTTCCATGTCCCCAGCCCTTTCTGGCCTCATGGATGAATGCACACAGTCCACTAAGTTTCCTACTATGTCATGAAGTGAGGTAAAATTCTCTAGGCTGAAAACATGCATATTCAGCGGTTCACTTGCTATTTCTTTTAAGGCTCCTTCGTCTGCGTCCTCAACTCCAATTGCAAACACGTTAACATCAGCGGACTTAAGTTCCGCAGAGCGCAGAGCAAGGCCATCCTCAGAGTGTCCATCGGTTAACACTACGATAACCTGGGGGACGCCGTCCCTGGCCCGGCTTCCAGCAGCCTCAGTGAGGTGGTTTTGTATTACGTACTCTAGTCCTTGTCCCTTCTGACCGCTTCCCCCAGTATAGGACAGGTTGGAAACATGGGAAAGGACTTCTTGGTTAGTGTGGTACGTATTTAGCAGGAACTCAGTATGTGGGTTTCCGTTGAACTGGACCAGAGCAAAATGGAAATCATTTTCTCCCACAGCTAAGGAGTTTATAACATCATACAGAAACTCTCGAACAAGTTGGAAGTGTTCCTTCCCAATGCTCCAAGAGGAATCCACTAGAAATATTATATCAGCAGCAGCACCATTTTTGACATCTTTAAAAAAAGACAGTGGTTTAGATTTTTCTACTATTCAAGCAATTACTTCCTATCTGTGAAAAACCTTGCTAAACAAATCCAATTTACACTAGGCTGTTACTAAACAATCCATGCTTTGAGTGTCCTGCAGGGAGGCAGACAGACTTACCTGGGAGGGCCCATGGACTCGAGAGCTGCTGGACAAGAGTCACTGGCCCAAGTTACACATTCAGTAAGCACCATATGTGGGTCAGTAGCAGGCTCCAGAATGGGAAAAAATTCCTAGGCAGTCTTTAACTTGAGCATGACCCCTGTGGCAGTCTGAGCCCCAAGAACCACCTGATCAAACCAGAAGGATGTCCTCTCACAGATAACCAACCCTCACTTTATAAATCCATTCTTTCATTTCAGGTATGAGCCTGAGCCTTGACAAGAAGGAAAAGTGAAATCTACTGTTTGATGTTAACTAACTAATCCCCAATGCTTCCGGTTATGTGCAAGAAAAAATAAATGAAATAAATACATGTTGTTTAAGTGAGGAAGATCAGTATTAATGTAGAGAAGAGAAAAGTAAGGGCTTTTTGCAGATTTTTGAGCCCAAAGACAGGTCGTCTAATTAGTTAGTACATGTTTTTCAGAGCCAGAAAAATCTTTGTACAACTTGGACATTATCACAGATGAATCCGGTTCTCCCTCAAGAGCAGGAGCTTGGGGTGTCAGGACATTGGTGGGCCTGGCAGGTGCCCTTCCGCAGCCATGGGCCATGGCTTACCTCCACCCCACTTACCTCATGCTGACCTGATGCCCCAGCCCACCTTCTTCTTCCACAGAGGTGGCACTAGCCTCCTTGTCCTCTAAGAGCAGCTGGCCCACTGGGAGAATGCCTCGAGGCCCAGCTCTCCTGGCAAAGGGGGGATCCCCAAGTTATTCCTTCCCAGACTGCAATGCATGAAGCATTTCTCTTGTTTAAAAAGAACTTTGAAAGCAAATTCTTAATAGGATTAGTTGGAATTCATTTTTTAACAGTAGTTTGGGGAAACAGATTTTTTTGAACATCCGATTATCCTAGATAAAAAATGTCTTTCAATGTTCAGAGTTATAGAGAGAGGATGATATTTGGGGGTCTTTTTCAAGGAAAATAGTTTTTACCCTCAATGTCGTCTTCTCTTTATTTCATGTGCTCAGAGACCAGCTAATGCCAGAAACATGGGAAAAGTCAGATTCAAGCCTTCTACTCACACCCATGTAAAAGTAAACCATTTTCAAACCAACTCTGGGATACCAAACCAAAGCGCTGATGGAAATAAGTCATCACTAATAGGATAAAGAACATTGTGAAAGGTTTATAAGCTAAATGAATATCCTATAATAAACAGCTTAGCTATCTCTTAAACATGTATCTAAGCTTAGTATCAAGCTCTGATGTCTAAGACTTAAAATCAAAGAATGCTGTTTCCTTTTATAAAATCAAGGATATTTCTGGTCTTACCTGCTGGCTGTTGCTGGGCATAAGTCATGGAAAAGCCTGAGAGAAAGAGGCAAAAGATGGCCACTAAGGGCAAATGCCGATGTTTCCTCATTTTGAATTTGTCTAAGCACCAAATAAGAACCTAAAATAGAAAATAAGGAAAAAAAGAATATCAGTTTTTGACACTCAAAATCATTCAAAATCCTACAATTTCTATGTTCTTTCTAGATGTCCAAGGGGACTTTGATTCAGTCTTCAGACAGCAATGATAAATGGATAGATGATAAATAAGTGGTGGGTAGAAAGATGATTTTGATAGATAGACAAAACTAGATAAACATTCACACAAACAATTATGTGCATACATAGATAGATGATAAGAAAGGGGGGAAGGGAAGGGAAGGGGAAAGCGGAAATAGAAAGGGAGTAACTGATACGGGAACAAGCGATGCGCAGACAAAACTCTCAGACCTGTTCTAGTTAGAGGACATAGGTCAAACTGTGATGGAGCTGGTCACTTCCCTGGCTGAACATTCCTTTAATCATAGTTTGAAGAACACGGTTACCTTTTCTTTTGGTTTTTGGTTTTTTGGGGTTTTTTTGAGACAGACTCTCACTTGTCACAGCTCACCACAACCTCAAACTCCTGGGCTCAAGCAATCCTCTTGCCTCAGCCTCCCAAGTAGCTGGGACTACAGGCACCCACCACCATGCTCAGCTATTTTTAATTTTTTAGTAGAAAGGGGATCTCACTTTGCTCAGACTGGTCTCGAACTCCTGAGCTCAAGCAATCTGCCTGTTTTGGCCTCCAAGAGTGGCAGGATTACAGCTGTAAGCCACCTCACCTGGCCACACAGTTACATTTTTTAAGTGGACATTCATAGTAGGATCTCCACAATCTGAAAATATTGCCTTCCTTTACTCAAATCATTAACTAATAAACCCAAGGACTTATCCCTTACAAAAGGCAACTGTGATTAAACATACAAAGGAAAATCTTTTAATCTAGTGACTATTACCTTGGCCACAGCTTAAATCCATGCAATTAAACTTTTTTCCCCTCCCAAATTTAGGTAGGCAGCAATTTGGAAATAGTGCATTTCTAAACAAGTGGCAGAATAGAAAAGGGTCAGGAGCAAAGGTATACACAGGCACACAGAGAGGCAAGTTGCGACACCCAGCTGGTGGTGTAGATATATTTAAATGAATCTGAGAAGAAAGCTTCAGTTTATGGAGGGAGTAGACTTTGCCCAAATCATACAGCAAGTGCAAACCCAACCACATAGCTGGGGTGACTGCAAACCCTACCCTTATACTTAGCACTTTTCCTCCAAAGGAACCTGCTGTCTTCTAGCCTCCATTCTCATACTGGAACCAGCCCAGGAAGATTTAATTAGCAAAATTGTGATGCTGAACCTGAGGGCTAACTGCCCTGCTGCAAGGTCTCCCACACCACGCAAAGACTGGTAGCTGTGAACGTGACTTCCCACCAGCCAAGTTCACGTCCACGTGGGCTCAGTAGCCTGTGTCATCAGCTGCCAGCAACACTTTCTCTTCCTACCTCAAACATTTATGTCAGCCTGTTCACCTTCCAATCTCCAAGCCAACGAAAGAAGTTTGGGGGGTGAAGTCTCCCTTAAGACCCCTCCTGAGAGCTGGCCTAGGTCTTCTCTTTTCTCCTCCGTTGGCCTGAGGTTCTGAGTTTCCCTGCCTTTTTCTTAGGCTACAGTCCATGTCAAGATAAGCCGAAGTTGGGTTGATGCTTTGGTGTGGCTATCTTGGAATTCCTAATGACTTTTGGGCATGAGGCACCTCATTCTCATTTTGCACTGGTGCCACAATTTATGCATCTGGTCCTGCCTGCAGTTGTGCATGTCAGTGGCTCTTCTCTCCCAGGCTAGTCAGGGGTGCCTGGTCAGGTGGTCCCTTGTCAGAGGTTTAAGTAATATAATTGACATTGGCAGCACAAGTAGGCTAGGATGGCATCAAACCACTGCTTTAGATGTCATGTTAGCAAAAGTTTTTCAGCATCTTCCATGTGCCAATTGCTGTTTTTCATAATTTCTCGATATATATACCATTTATATTTGCATTATTAATATAGATATATGCTGATCTTTGTGCATATGGTGAAAATTGGGACTCAGAGAATAAGTGGCTCAAGTCACACAACTATTAAGAGACCTTGGTACTCAAATGGCACCTGCCACTAGGAAAGTTAATAAAGTAAAAAGACAAGAAGAGTGACTTCTTCTCTCTCCATGAAAACTCCAAGATTCCATAACAACTTGTCTATCAAGTTCATTAGCCCGAATTTGCCCTTTTTAGGAATCCCTTACAGAAGGAGCCAGTAATATTGGGAAAAGATGAGGTGCTTGGAGTCAGATAAACCCGGATCCTGGCCCCACCACACCCTACCTCAGGCAGGTCATTTGATTGCTCAAAGCTTCAGTTTCCCCCTCTATAACATGAGAATAATAAGAATAATAATATGTCTCTTGCCAGCCTCCCATGAGGATTTTAGGACAGACCACTTGTTAAACACCTGGTGCAGAATGAATAGCAGTGAATTATAACTACCATTCTTTTCCAAGGCAGGTTTTGTTGGCACTTCCCAAAGGTTTTTCCATGGGACTCTACCCTATGAAATATTCTAAAAGGAAAAACAAAGGCATTCTCTGAGCAATGCAGTCTGGAAAGCGCTGAACGGCAAGCTCCCCCTGAACAGTTGTAATAACCTTCAAATAGCAGGTCTGAGAAGTAAAGAACAAAGGAAAGAAACCTGTTGCACCTTATTTAGCCCAAAATTTCCCAAGCATGTATTTCACAGCATTTTTTTCAATAAAAGCTATTACATCCTATGAAAAAAAGCTGCACACTTTGGGAGAGAGTGCCTATTCTTTTCCATGTCTAACTTTACTAAATTCTTGTTCCTTGAAAGCACCTACTCTAGGCATCTCCACCTGCCCAGTGCTCCCCTGCACCCAGGTTACTGGGTTTTCAGATGTCTGTCCTCTGGGACTCTCAAAGGGCAAGTGAGGATCCACATTGGTCAATGGTGGAGCTCGCCACCTCACAGTGACCATGTTTCTCTAAGGAGGCCCAGAAAAGGGGCCAGAGCCAACCTCATTATCAGCACAAACTTTCTTGGCACTGTTAATATTGTAAATTATTTTTCTTCATGTACTGAGTCTCAAGAAGATCTATTCGATATTGGAAATGACATAATAGCAACTACAGTTAAGTAGGGAATTCTATTTTATTTAAGAAACTGAAATCTATTTAATCTGGAAAGACTGGGTTACTACCATAATTACACTGTTCAGGACTGAAAGTTAAAAAGAAGTCCATTTAGTGAATGACAACATGGAAAGGCATCCAGCATCAATGTGAATAAAAATAGAAAAGATCATTCTCCCTGGTTTTCAAGTATATGTCAGATACTCAAATGTGATTTTTTTTTCCTGTTTATAATTCTAAAACTCCACATGTTTCAAAATTGATTTTATATCTGTCTTGGTACTGATTTTATTCTTCCCTGAGGGAGGAAAGGGGAAATGAGAACAAATTGGGAATGTGAAATCATTTGTACAAGGCTTTGGAAAGAATTCAGGAGACCGGAGAAGTGAGGACAATGATAAACTAACATATTAGAAAACCTAGAAAAACTAAATACATTTCCAGAAATATACAACCTACCAAGACTGAATCATGAAGATACAAAAAATCTGAACAGACTTATAATCAGTATGGAATTTGACCAGTAATCAAAACCCTCCAACAAAGAAAACCCCAGGTCCAGATGTCTTTACTGGAAAATTCTACCAAACATTTAAAGAAAATTAGCACCAATCCTTGTCAAACCATCCCCCCCTCAAAAAAAAAATTAAAAGAAAGAACAACTCTAAACTTATTTTATGAGGCCAGCATTATACCCTGAAACCAAAATCAGACAAAGACATTAGGAAAAAGGAAAAACAGACCAATACCCCTGATAAAAATTTATGCAAAAATTCTCAACAAAATACTGGCTAACCATATTAGAAGGATTATAAACCATAAGCAAGTGGGATTTATTTCTAGAATGCAAGGATGGTTCAACATGAAAACCAGTCAATGTGATATACCACATTAACAGAATGAAGAGGGAAAACCACGTGATCATCTCAATTCATACAGAAAAAGCATTCAATGCAATTCAACACTCTTTCATAATTAAAAAGAAACACTTAAACTAAAAATATTGGGAAATTACTGTGGCATAATGAAATCCATATATGAAAAACACAGCTAGCACCATACTCAAGGGTGAAAAACTGAAAGCTGCTGTCCCTCTGAGGTCAGGAAAAAAGCTAGTATGTCCTTTCTCACTGCTTCCATTTGACATAGTACTAGAAGTCCTTGTCAGAGCAATTACGCAAGAAAAGGAAATAAAATGCACCCAAATTGCAAAAGAAGATGTAAAATTATTTCTATGATCTTATAAGTAAAAAATCCTAACTATCATATATATTTTAAAAACTGCTAGAACTTATAAATGAGTTCAGAAAAGTTACAGGATATAAAATCAAAACACAAAAATTATTCATATTTCTATACATTAGCCATGAACCATCTGAAAAGGAGATCAAAAAATCAATCCCAGGCAGCACCTGTGGCTCAGCGGGTAGGGTGCTGGCCCCATATACTGAGGGTGGAGAGTTCGAACCCAGCCCCGGCCAAACTGCAAACCAAAAAAAAAAAAAAATAGCCAGGCGTTATGGAGGGCACCTGTAGTCCCAGCTACCCAGGAGGCTGAGGCAAGAGAAATGCCTAAGCCCAAGAGCTGGAGGTTGCTGTGAGCTGTGACACCATGGCACTGTACAGAGGGCAAGAAAGTGAGACTCTGTCTCTAAATTTTTTTAGAGAAATGGAAAAAAATACTAAAATAGATATGGAATCTCAAAGGACTTTGAATAGCCAAAGCAATGAGAAAAGAAAAGTAAAGCTAAAGACCTCATACGTTCTAATTTCAGAACATATTACAAAGCTATGGTAATCAAAACAGTATGACACTGGCTTCAAGATAGAGCTAAATACCAAAGGAACAGATTAGAGAACTCAGAATTAAACCCTCATGTATGTGATCAAATGATCTTCCTTTTTCAATAAAGCTACACAATGGGGAAATGACAACCTCCAAAGTATGGAGGTTCCTCAAAACATTAAACATAGAATTGCCATTTGATTCAGCTGTCCCCCTACTGAGTCTATGTATCCAAAAGACGTAAAAACAGAATCCAGAAGATGAATTTTCACTGTTGTGTTCTTTTCAGTATTATTCATAATATTCAAAAGGTGGAAACAATCTAAATGTCCATCAGTTATGAATAAAGAAAATGTGGTATGTACATATGATGGAATATTATCCAGCCCTTAAAAAGGATAAAATTCTGTTGAATGCTACAACATGCATCAACCTTGAAGATATTCTGCTAATTGAAATAATCCAGTCACAAAAAGGCAAATACTGTGCAATTCAACTTATACGAGCCATCTAAAGCAATCAGTCTCTCAGAAACATAAGGTAGGATGGTGATTCCCAGGGGGCTAGAAGGAGGGAACAAAGGGTAGTTGCTGATCAACAGAGATAGAGCTTCAGATTTGCTAGAGCAAAAAGTTCTAGATATTTGTTGCACAACAAGGTACATACAGTGAACATCACTGTACTGTGCACTTCAAAATGGTTAAGGTGGTAAAGTTTATGTTATGTGTTTTTTACCACAATTAAATAAATAAATAAAATTGAGGACCAGAAAAACAAAACACCTTTTGGTTTTTTAAATCGTGGGTAACTACATATACTTAAAATGTAGCCATCAATTTAATAGGAAATGTAAGTGTGGTGTCTCTTTTTGTAATGATAGAATTTAAGGGCTGAAAAGGAGAAATACTACAACTAAATGTCTTATGAAAGTGTATGTCTGTGCCCAGTATTCAGATATCATGGTATTTGCCCTTGCTTCTAAATAAAATTCCAAAAGGAAAAGAAAGTGAAGGTTTGGGGATGAAGACTTGAGTCTTAGGAAAGTAAGAAAGAGCTGTATAAACATTCAGAACTGGACAGACATTACTTCTGCCCTAACTAGTGTCCTCTGAGCTATGGAATCGGCCACTTCCAAGATCTAAGTTTTACTTTCTTAATTTGCCTGCACCCACAGGTGCTCCATGGGCCCTGTGATTCTGTTCATGGCTGACATCTAGTGTGGGAAACTCATTTTCCCCACATTGCTAACAAAACCAGAGATAAGGATGGTCTAATGCTGTCTACCTTGCCATCCAGAGAAAGATGGCAGGGAACAGGCTAGCTGATTGGTGAAGTGGCCTTACACTGAATGAGGCAGAAGGCTCATGTCCAGCTGGACCACTCAGCAAGGTGGCAGGGAGGGCCACAGAGAGCAGAGGGCAGCTCCTTACTAAGGCTGCCAACCAAGAACAAGGCTGAAGTGTATGCAAAGAAAAAACCTGAAGCTTGGTCCATGGATTTGCCATGAAATCCTTCCTGCCTGAGGCTGGGCCCAGAGGAAGCAGTTGGAGTCGGAATCCTGCAGCCAACCTATGAGGAAGAGCAGGACACAGTGTAGACCCTATGCCCGGCCTGCCAAATTTGTTGAGATGGAGGAAGACAAAGCCATAAACAAAGGAATGAGTTCCAAAACCCACTGGGGCTGTGATTGCCAAAGAAAGTGGACAAAACATACCACCTGTGATGAAACTAGCCTACTCTACACTGCAGATTCTAAGAACTCCAAGCAGGGGACTCAGCAGCTAAAAGAGAACCACCTGTCAGTGCAACTGCCTCTTGGAAACATGTCAATAGTGAGACAGGAATGTTGTTCTACTGACAATCAGAAGACCGGTCATCAACAGAACATATTTCTTTATGCAATGAAGTGATAGCTACAAGTGATGGCAATGGTGAGATTGCAAAAGCGCGATTCAGTCCTCTTGGCTTGAAACAGCAGATGCCTGATGAACACAGATGTATACAATACACAAGTGCAGTCTCCAATTCTCCGCTTTCATTTGACAATGTTCCCAAGTTCTAGTCTGTTCCCAGCTCACAGGGGCTCAGGGCACCCCCACAGGCAGCTAGAGAGCCCGCTGCTCCCCTGGCTGGTCTCCCCGCCCCCCCAGAACGGTCCCGTCCACACACAGCCCTGGTGCCGCCCATTTGCTCTAGCAGTCCCTCAAGCCCGTGCACCCTGGGAATCGTCCAGGCATTTCTGGCAAACTCTACTTTTATCCCCCACACTCTGTTAGACCATGTCTGTAGGTTCCTTTAAAAAACAAAAGCAAATACAGTGTCTGTGATTTTTATATGACCTCAATTAACTGATGATATACACTTGAGAATGATGCAAAAGTATATTCGACAAAGCATTATTCTTGCTTCTTTCTATCAAAATTAACATCAGATTTCTGATTTAAAAAAAAAATAAGAATCCCATTAGATTCTTTCCAGGAATGTGCCCTGCTCTTTCCAAAACAACCTATAATACTGTAATTGGTCTAGATCAATGTTTTAATCTGAAATCCACCGATTGGAAGGGTCTGTGACCTTCCCACAATTGTATACAAGGTGGCATACGGGCATGTGGCTTTCTCTGGAAATAGCGTCCATGTTTCCATGTGATTCTCAAAGGCAACTGCGCTACCACTACCCCCCAAAGTTTAAGCATCAGTGCTTCAATCAAAAATTTTAATTCAAATCTTCTAGGAGATCCAGTTCAATTATTTTAAATATTTAATCCAGCCACAAGATTTTAAGTAGTATTTTTGCTTCAGAATAAGAGCCTAAGAATCTTGCAGGGTCTCATCGCAAAGCATTGAACTTTGTAGCCCATACGGCAGCAACAGGACAGGAGATGAGATGTGGTCTGTCGGACCACCGCTGAATCTGCGGTGGGAAGAGGCCTCTCTGCCCAGCAGGCCACAGCGACATGGAACGTGACTTGTGCCTTGAGTGGGATTTGCTTATGGTTTCTAACCAGCCCTCTTCCTTCAAATCCACTCATTCTATCATATGCTTACTATGGAGCAATTCCAAAATTCTTTTCTTATCTTCAAGAGCACTCCATAAAATCTAAATAGTAAAAGGAGGAGATCTGTTAAGTTCTTTCTAAGGCAGCAGCCACTTATTTCAACCCTTCTCTCAGGAAAATGAACGTTAAATTGGTTGAAAGTCACTTGTGAAGTTTTTTGTTTCCAAGATGGCCATCTTTAGAAGAGTAGCACCCTAAATGCTTTCCACTGGGGCACAAGGTAATGAAATAAACATACAGTTCTCAGGAATTGCTTTCTCCAGACTATACCTAGATATTGAGGGAAGCGGGGAAGGGGAGGTCCTCCAACTCTGCGAAGAAGGACAGGAGACGCCTCCTGCGGGGTGAAGAGCTATCCAGCCCCAGCGGCCCAGGAATCAACCCACGTGGTTTGAATAAGCTGAATTCCCAGGTGGAAAAACCGCCTCGTCTGCACTCACTTTTCCCCACCGTGCTGCTGCAGGCCACTGGCGTGCACACAGGTTCCTAGCCCAGCTGTTGAATATCTGTTAACGCTTTTGTTTGCCATTTAGTTTAAGCTATTGTTTATCATGTCCTGGAGTCTCAATTTTTCAAACTGAATTCCCTGGCCACAAATCTTAGAGATTTTTTTAATTTAGATTGTTAAAAGATGCCAAGCACCAGTCTTCTAAATGGCCACCCACCTTGACCACTTTAATGAGGGGGAACGAGGCAGCCATCCCCCCTCGAACCTCCTCATCCCTCCCGTCCCCAAGCAGTTATAGGACCAGGCTCCAGCTCCTGGGAGGAATTTCACACCCTCCTCCCAGCCACTCAATGTGTGATTTTTTCCTCTACTTTATAGCTGAGAAACTGAACCCAGGGAAGGCACACTGACCCACCAGTCACATAGACAAAACAAGACAGAGCCACCATCCTCACACAAATCTGTGTTCCCAAAGCCTGTGGGAAAGCCCCGGAAACCTCAAAGGCTGTGCTGAATTGGACCCACATCTCAAGGAAACTCCCTTATCTTTTGAGGGTAAAACAGACTTCCTTGGTGGGGGCAAACCACAGATTCTATGTCAGCAAGATCTGCTGCTCTTTCAAATATGGGAAAATCAGGTCAGAAACAGATGCTGGAGACCCCTGAGACCCTGGGGCTGGGTGCGGTGGGTGCTTCTTTGCCATAGATTCTGTGTGGCAGAGACCACAGATTCAGTAAGGGAGGTTCATTAAATTTGTATTCTCACCTTTCTTTCTAGCCTTATTAATTTACTTCTTGAAAAATTGTCTCATTCTAAAATGGAGCTGAGGTGCTTTTTTCTATTTGGTTGCCATTTCCTTGAAATTTGAAAAGGCTTTCCTTCTTCTAAAGGTTTCCCTACATGGCCCTTCAACTTGAAATCGTATCCCAAAGACTCTCCCAAGCTATTTTGCAATTCTGTGAAATTAGTTTTCACTTAACCCACTCAAAAGCCTTTTCATTTTCCATGTCTGGAAATCTTTTTTAAGAACGAGATGCATGCATGCACACAAGGAAATAATTTTAAAACAAAGGCTTAAACACATCCAGAGCTCCCATTTTGAAGTCATTTTCTTGGTTTTCTCCAAGTACTGCTTTTCAACATCAGGCTGTTCCTCCTATCAAGTTCTGGGACCTCTGTTAACCCCTAACTATCCTGTTTGAAAGGGGGAACTGCAGAAATAGCCAAAGACCATAGAGGGAGAGCCACGCGTATGCAGTGTGGAATGAAAGTCAAATTTTAGTAAATCAGAGGCACTCACCTTTGCCACACCCCAGCCTTGCCTGCCGGAACACGAGCTCCCAATTCTTGTTCTCACTTTTTCTCCACTTTTTTGCCTAAATCCTGAGAAAGGAGTCCCCATTCTATCCCCAGGCAGGAAGTGAAGAAGGGATTTATTAGGCCCTACAGTTAGGGCAGGAGAGGGGTGGGATTTAATACGCTATTGCTTTTTGAAAGATCTTTGGGGAAATCCTCAAAAGCAACTGATTTGGAACAATCCTAAGAAAACCCCTCCAAAGAAATACATCAAGAGTTGTTTTTTTTTTATTATTACTTATTTAACAACTTGTATCTTGCATTGCTTTTCTAAGCAAATACTATAGAACCATGATCTATATGACTCAGAGTATGTATCCTATGATAGCAAAATTAAAAAACTTAACTTGACCCCCTTGTCCCTTGTGGGTGTCCTTGTTAGATACTGAATAGCTGATTGAAATCTTCAGCAACTCCTGGAAAAATCTAGCAAGGCAATGCCTGTTCAGCAGCTCACGTGTTATAACAGAGCAAGGTAGAAAGGGAGGGTTTGGGTAACCTCCAGCAATTAGCTGCTTCCATAAATGAGTTGGCATTTAAGGATGTGCCGAGCACCAGCAGGGTTCTGGCTGAGCTCCTCAGAGGTTGGTTTTCTTCCTCCTATACAGGCAACTTTCAGAAATTCCAGATAGCTTTCCCAGATATTTGGAAATTTGCTTTAAAATGTATTCCTAGCATTCGTGATAATAACTATGAAGCAGAAAGTTCCATATCTGCTGTGGTTTGAGAAGCTAGATGCCAGCGTGCAAATGTAAAAAACATAATATGCTCTTCAATACATGGCAGCCAGTGAGATTTCTGTCTGCATTTATATTGCTAATTATAAACATTAGACAGAGACTATTTCAATTTTATTCTAAGAAAAAGAGTGCTTTAGAAAATGCTTCAAAAGAATTTGCACAAATACCCCTTCCATCCCAGGCCCCTGACACAGGGCCCTTCTGGAGCCAGATGGGTGCTCAGCCTTCATTCCCATCTCTCCTTTTTGGCAGCAGACTGCCGTGCCATGACCTCCACCTAAACCATGGCATCCCATTGTAAAATCATGAAAATCAAGTGGCTGGGATGTTCTCATTTTGTAAGGAAAAGTCACATTTTTTTATTTTCCAGTCTGACTCATAATCAAGTATAGTGTAGAGACCTTTTCAAAAATTGAGCTGAGACTGATAAAACATCATCAGCACTGGATAAGGTATAGTAACCTGGCGAAATTCTGCTTCCTTACTACGTCATCAGTTAATCTCCCCCAGCCTCACTTTTTCTATGTGTGTACTAAGGATAACTGCCTGTTGCTTGGACAGGCCACAGTCCTGTGACTGCTGGCTTCCATCTGCTTCCCCAGCCCAGGCTACGACTGGTGATGGCTTTTCTGCTGTCCCAATTAGAAGCAGAGAGCCCTGGGTGCACCGGCTCAGCCATCTGTGGCTTTAGCTGAGCTGGCTCTAACTCTGGGTGCCGGCACAGGGCTGCTGAATCAATTAATGAAGATTCCAGAAGTGAAAAACCAGTTTCCTGGAATTGTTTCCCTTGAGACCTGAGTCATCTCCAGCTGCTGTTCAATTTTCAATTTTGAAATTAAATCAGCCCCTGAGTTTTTCCTTCCACTGGCCAATTCCTAATACCCCAGTCCCTGAAAATTGAATGTGAGGTGTACATACACTGGGGGAGATTTTACCAAAATATGAGTTCCTATGGTCCCTTTCCCTGGTCACTCCCAACTCTCGGATGTTTCTATGCATCTCATGGGCCTTAAACTTCGGACCATCTGGACTAGGCGGCACCAAATGCAGCCAGACCCTTACAAGACTAACCATTTGCCTTTGGGAGAGGGTTTGGCAGAACTTTTCGTATTTGTTTTATTTTTCTTCTCTCCCTTTTCTTTCCAGATCTTTTTTTTTCACAAGAGTTACCCCTCTGCTAAGTCAACTTAAACGATGCTACTCCACAGAAGACCTTTAAATGGTTAGTGTACCTTTCTCCACGTGGTACCCTAAAATATACCCTTCATGGCTAGTCCCTCTTTTAATTCACCAAGTCCTAGATGCCTAATCGTTGGCTGTAGCAGACGCCCAGAAGGTGTTGGTTTTGCCTCTAACGCCAGCTCTGTAGCCTGACCACTACGTCCTAGCTCCCGAAGCTCCATGTCTTCCTCTGAAACACAAAGGATGCAGGGAAAATAGCCACCAAGGCGATTAATTTTTTTGTACATCAAATAGCCAATTCTGTTTGCCAACTGGAAGAGCAGAGGCCCGTGTCTTACTCATCCCCTGTGCCAACCTCACAGCTCAATGCTGGGGAGCTCCGTAGGTCTCACTAAGCGTAAGTGAGTATGAGGACACAAAGACCAAACAAAGGGTTGGGCTTCTTGCTTCGGCGTCTGTACCTCAGGGAGCTGATGGTGGTTATCGCAGGCTAACAATCTGACGTCTGAGAGTCAGGAGTACTATTTATTAGCAATTGTTTTACATGGGGCATTCCTAATCATACTTTGCATGAATTCTTTTTAAAATGCATTAAACCAGCTATCCATTAAGGGAAAATATCAAAGGGCAGGTCAGAAAAACTTTGGGAAGTACTGGGTCAGCTCATCTTAGCATCTCTTCCGATTCTAAAATTCAGAAATTCCACACGGATGTAATGCAGTGTGCATATGCAAACTCGCTGTGGTTCCCAAGCACTTGGCTGTTAATTTAAACTTTAGCAAATAGATAGGAGTAAATTTTTCCCTTTAAAATTTCTCCTTTGTTTAATGCCCTCGTACTGCAATTGCTTTAGAAGGCAGGATGCCTCATCTGAAGATGTAATTTCATCTCAGTATGCACGCACCTGAGCATAGAAGAAAAAGTTCTAAATGTGTGTCCACTTCAGTTATTATGCACAATCACATTAAAAACAGTAATAATAATGTATAGAAATGCCTGTCCTAAAGTTATCCGTGCAGAGATGTAGGTCCCTAACTGGCTGAGAACCCTGAAACCCCACCCTGAGGGATCCCAGCCACCACTTCAGGATTTTTCTGGAACTCAGAGGGACATACCGCCCTCTAGAGGAAAGAAAACCTAACAGCCTTTTCAGAAACAGCTATCCCAGGATAAATGAGCTAACTCAGAATTTTAACTCCTTCCCAAAATAGGACCAAGAGACCAGAACGTATTAAAAATTATATTTTCAAAAATTAACATAATAAATTCCTGAAGAGAACCTCTTTTTGCAAAATCAAAGTCTGTAAGTTCTCCCTGTGAGTAAAGCATTGATTGCTTGCTTTCAGCGGGGCAAGCAACATCTCTTACTTAAAGAGCAGGTTTGCCTTCCAGAAGAATTTTTCAGTGAAACAGAGAAGCTATATCTAGAAAGGGGGGAATGAAGAGAACCATCCTTGTCTAGTTATGTCTAGTTGGCTGCCTGAGTGAGCAGAAACCTTTCAAAGCTCCCCTGTGAAGCTCTGAGAAGCTCTTTGGGCTTTCACTTCCTTAGCTAGAGCTACTGATAGGATTTTTTAAGTGTCCGGTCTCTCCTCTAATTGTCAGCTATTCCTGCGGCAGTGGTGAGCTTTTTACTGCCTACTTGCCACAGCCAGGACATCATGGAAGGTTTGCTTTTGTAAGTCAGCGCGGAAAACCTGCCTGGTATACAATGTTCCCTTCGGGTGGGGGGAACCACCCCGCAATTCTTCCCTAAGAGATACCAAATTCTCAGCTTCTTCCAAAAAGAACAGTGACAAAGGTTAATATTCAAGTACAAATTTTTGCTGAAGTTGTCAGTGTGCCTGCAAGAAAGTCTCTTGCAACAGAATTCATGGCAACTTGTCAGTGAACTTTAAATCCTACGCATGGAATTTCACCTAAACTTGGGAAGTGGCACCGCATTCTGGTAAGGACTCTACCTCACCCAGTTGTCTGGACACTCTGAGCAATGGAACAAGTCAAGGGTCACTGACAAAACCTTGCCCCTAATTTCCTAAGAGAAAGGGGGTCTCATTCCTAGCTGCTGGCATTAAGCGTCAGGGTCAACAGACTCCATACCCAAAACTAAGGTCAGGATGGGAAGCCTTCTTTGAACCACTAATTGATAACCAAAAATAAAATTGAATAGAGAGGTCACTTCCTACTCTACCATCAGTGATATGTTCAATTCTAAGACATGAAATCATAAAAGGTACTTTTGGTAGGTAGGTGAGGTTGGAAGTGAAGTACAGAAGTAAGGACAATTGTCCTTCAGAAAGTTGCCTACCTTAGATTAAAAATATCATTAAGAGCCCAGATTTGGATATTTGCCAGCCATGGGCCTGGAGGGAAAAGGGGGGACAGCACCCTCCCAAGTGGGAGGAGAGCCCTGGCAAAGGGTTAACATTCTCGAGGCTTCCCCAGCCACCTCTCAGAAAGGTGCTATGGCCACACCCTCCCTCTCCCAGATAGGCAGGAGCAGGACAGCCACAAGGCTGCCACCCCAGTCCTCAGCAACGCTCGGGTCTGCTTACTGAGTGAGGCAAGGAGAAAACTAAACCTCATGGTGATGGAAAAACCCTTCCCCCCTTGCCCCTTTCCCTAGACAAAGATGATGTCCAGACTCAGAGCCCTCCCTGTGTCTTGCCTCCCCCTCAGCCACAAGCTCCGGACCGGCCAAAGCAGCCAGGACGCGGCTGCAGTGAGGGAGGCGTCGGGGTTCCGGCCACACAGCGGGGGCCCCGCCCTGCTGCCGCCTCACCTCTCTCTAGCCAGTCCTTATGAGCCCGAAGCTGTGTCCTGCCCAGGTGTGACGGCTCTATTATCTGTTCCATGCTTCAAGGGTTTACTATCATCACGGACACTGGCTCTACAGCTTTGACAAGGAATTTCACAAGTCAGAGCCTCTGATTTTGCATTTTTAAAATGAGGCAATGAATATTTCTGTGACTTCCAACCAAGAGTCTCTTCCATTATCTGTAGCCCAGCAAACAACTCAGAAGCCCCAATAATGTTGTGTAAGTTTGATGTTAAAGGCCTTTCTGTTTAGTTTTCTGCAGTATTAAAAATGGGTCCCCTGTGTAGTTGGGGTTCCCAGGCTAAAGGTAAGCTCCCCCCAGGAACCCTGAGCACCCTCCCAGCTCTGGGACCCCATGATTTCTACCTGGGCTTCTCTGCGTGTGGGGAGAGAGGGCAGCGTGGGAACAGCCCGCATCCTCGTGGACTGCGGGGTCCTCCCCTAAGCACAGAGGAAGTTCTTGGGTCCACGCCAGCCTCTAAGTCTGCTTCTGAGCTTGCTGTGAAGGCTGACTTTTCTTTGTCCACTCCCCAATCCACCTGGGCCCCCCCAGAGACCCCAGCCCTGCTTTCATCCCAGCCCTGCTTTCATCCCAGCCCATTTTCTAACAGTGAGCTCTCACAACAGGTCCCCAAAACAGGCTGGCAACTGTCAGGGAACACTTTCCACCCCAAGGGAGAGAGGACCTGAGCCCCACCCTGTGTCCTCCGGGACAGGAAACAGCCCTAGGGCCTCCCAGCCTGGTCCTGGCCTCCCCTCTGGGCAGCATGGGCACCCTGCCTCATCCCCACCATGGTGGCCCAATCCCTTCTCCTCCTCGGACCCCACAGTTCCTTTACTCCACCCCAAGGGACAAAGTTTGCAAAGGTGACTCCAGGTTCCTGAGAGGGTGAAGACTTGAAGCAGTGACTGTGTGACCCTGGCCCTGGCCCGGAGCCTGGACACCAGAGTCAGCCCAATCTCATGAAGGCACAAAAGGTGACCACCAGCCCCATCCCCCGGCTGGGCCCAGGCAGGAAACCCACTGACCACTCCCTGACCCAGTGTGACCACGCTCAGAGCTCAGACAAAGCCCCCTCCCCCCGCAGAGCTGCTCTACAGGTGGCCCCGGTCATCCTGGGCAAAGACACTTCTGCAGACAAAGCAGATTCCACCCGCTCTTTAGAAGGAGGGAACAACTTCCAATAAATCACGAGCTGAAGCACACTCCGTCGCCAGGAACGCCGGGGGTGCGGCCGCCACGCGCTGGGGCGACCTGCGACCTTAACCAAGGTAAGGAAACCCGGCTGCCACAGAGCCAGAAGGAAGAACCAGGACGCGCAGAAAACTGACCAGCACAGCGAACGTGACAGCCGCGGGAGCCACCCAGCAAGCGGCCCCCTCGGGTCTGGAGCGCTCCCCTGTTGCCCCAAACTCGAGGGACCGCAGGCCACACGGTCTTACCCTGAGCGAACCTGAAGACGCCTGTCCCTGGGCTTCTAGAGGCTCTACGTCTGAGCAGGGGGCATGCTCTCCGCACCGGCTGCGGCTCCTTTTCCTTCAGCAACCTCGAGGAGAGAGGCTCGGAGCTGCCAGCAACACTCTTGAGGTCCTCGCAGGAGGCTGGAGCCCGGGAGAACTGAGCGGCCCTTGGTGGACGACTGAACTCCCAGCTGGACAGGGGCCAGGGATACAGTCAGGGCTTCCTCCGGCTCCTCCCCTCCGCCTCCCTTCCTCCCCGACCCCTCCCCTCCCCATCCTCACGGCTGCCGGGCCGACCCAACTGTAAATGAAAACCAGACTCCTGCGCGCCGTTGCTCCTGGCCCCCGCTGCAGACTGATGTCACCCTCCAAACGCTGTCTTCGCCCTGCGAGCGTTTCGCTGGACTCCTGCAAACCCCAACGCTTAAGGAAAAAAAATTGACCACTTCTACTCGTCACCTTTGGGCTGGGCCCCTGGTGGCAAAAAGAATAAATTTTGGAATTTCTTCATAGGTATCCATGGTTTTCCTGAAATGTTTTCCAACACCATCTGAAAGGAAAACAGGAAATGTAATCCCCCCCAACCCTCACCACACCCTCCCATTCCTTCTTGAAGTTTCTGAATTGAGACTTCTCCTAATAACCTCCCCTTTCAAATATAAAAACCAGCAATTGAAATCGCTTCAGCTTTTTTGCTAACCAAAGCTCTGTTTGCCAGTGAAAGGGGAGAAAAAAACGGAGATGACATTTCTTTTAAGTTCTCTATATAATGACGCTGATTGTGGGGCTAATAGCCCCATTCCAGGACATGGACGAGGGGAGTGAACATAGTCATCTCACTCAGAGTTTCAGGGAAACTCTTGAAAAAGAACTTTTGTATCAACAAAGCTTGGCACATTTCAACACACTTTTTATGCATTACTGTATATATGATCTCTTCTACAAGAACATCAGATAGATGCCACTTTTCATTAGGTGAAATTATGGTCCCATTTTACAGATGAGAAAAACACTGTTCAAAGAGGATAAAGAACGTCATTATTGTCTCCCCCACCCCCAGGTTAGTAGCAGATCTCAGAGGGCAACCCTGAGAACATCCTCTCCTATGATGTGGCCCATGTGAAAAGTCAGTTCCTGAGAAATAGCAAGAGATATCTGAGAGATATCATTGACTTTGAGAACCTTCCAAGGCCAAGTTTAAGTTTAAGAGTCATTATTAACTCTCCTTCCAGTTTAGAGGAGAGGGGAGAAGCTCCGAGGGAGAATGCCTGCACCTCTCTGCAGCTCCAGGCCCTTCGCTTACCCCACGGAGGGTGTCCATGGCAGTACATCAGGTAGGAGCAAGGATGGAGGCCTGGATGGGCCCCTGCCCATCACCTGCAGGTGACCATGAACCAAGCAGGAGTTCTGGGCGTGGACCCATACTTCCCACATGGCACCCCTCAGCGCAGGCTCAGAACTGGCTCCCTGTGGGCACTGGGACATTTGCTGCTCTGCCTTCATCCTCTTTAGTGTCTGCAAACTCAGTCCTGGGACCAATTTCCCCCAGGCGTGTTGTCTGCTGCAAATAAAACAGGCTTTGACTACAACATCGGGTTCCCAGCAGCTCAACCCACTGGGAATAACTGAACAAGCACCTTTTCCATGTTCCCATTTCATAGTTTCTTTTTTCAAATACCTTTGTCTTTTCAAGGTAGCTACGAATATATATTCCTTAGTTTTAGAAATTACTATGACAGTCAGCTCTCATATTGATCTCTGTATCCATCAATTCAACCAGCTATGGTTCAAAAATATTCAAAAAATATAGATGATACCATCTGTGCTGAACATGTCAGATGTTTTTCTTGTCATCCCCTAAATGATACAGTGTGACAATTACTTACAGCGCATTTACACGGTTTTAGGTATTATAAGTAACCTAGAGATGACTCGAAGCATATGGGAGTACTTGTGTATGTTATATAGAAATTCCATTTTATATCAGGGACTGGGGCATCCGTGGATTTGATACCAGGGGATGACTGCATTTAAATGGCACAGATGATAAAACATTTAGAGCAAGATTTAAAGAAATAAAAACCCCCATTCACTAAAGAACCATACTCTTCAATACCTAACTATGACTAGTCATCGATAATCTATACTCTCTCCAACATTTCCCATGGCTCTGGAAACTTCTGGAAGCTAATGGCAGTTAGTGGCAAACCTCCCTTCTGCTCATTTGAGAGAGAATTTTGGTTTTGTGATTCACTCATTTAATCACCAGTATTTGGGATTCTCACTCAAATATCTTGTTCCTCTTGGGCACTTGTTCCAGGAAGAAAACCATCTTAAAATTTAGCACTGACCTAAACATCAAGACGCCAAGGTCTGGACCTGCCATCTGAGGGACCTCATAGGTCACAGAACCTCTCCTTTCAGGTTCTCCTTAACTCTCAGGTGGGACTGGCTATTGGCACCTCTTCCCATCTTTTTCCCATATCTTTCCCTGAACTTCACAAGTTAGAGAGGTAGAAACTCATTTCCTAGGATCCCTGTAGTCACAGCTCTGAATAGGGATTGGACTTTCTCACTCAGGTATATGCTCTGGTATTTGGAGGTGGGTGGGAGATTCATTCTACTCTGGCTGGTCTTTTTCTTCAGGCAAGCACAGTGTGGAAGGTGTGGTGGGTCAGTCATAATCCTCACCTGTGCCCTTTCCTGGGGGACTGCCTACAGATGCTGGGAGCTGCCTTTTCTGGAGATGGGGTGTGTGTGGTGGGTGGAATTCTAAGAGGGTCCCTGAGGGAGTCATTTGGGTAGAAATATAATGTAGTCTGACATTCCAAAAGACAGTGCAGGAATACCCCATGTCTCAGCACCCACCCAACTGCTCAGCTTCTATGGTGGTGAGTGGGGTCAGAATGTTCAACAAAAATGACAGGAAACTGGTTTGGGAACATCTGGGTAGAAATCAGCAGCTGAGCAGAGGCAGGATATCCACAGAGTTAGAAGGCAATTAAAAATTGCCCTCAACCTGAGACATCTAGTCCAAAGGCTATAACCTTAACCTTTCCTCTCTCATTTCTTTTTTTTTTTTTTTTTGAGACAGAGTCTCACTATGTCACCCTTGGTAAAGTGCCATGGCATCACAGCTCACACAGAAACCTCAAACTCTTGGGCTTAAGTGATTCTCTTGCCTCAGCCTCCCAAGTAGCTAGAACTACAGGCACCCACCACAACCCCTGGCTATTTTTTGGTTGTAGTTGTCATTGTTATTTGGCAGCCCCAGGCTGGATTCGAACCTGCCAGCTCCATTGTATGTGCCTGATGCCCTAGCCACTGAGCTACAGGCTCCAAACCCTTCTCTCATTTCTTAAGGCAAATTTATTTGTTACCTACTTAGGTAACACCCTTAAGAATTGTTCTATGATTTGGTGTCTTATTGTCCTTCACCCTGATGACCTTTTTCATAATGAAAAGACCACCTGCATGATTAAGTCAAGAGTCTTTTAACTTTTTACTTCTTCATTCCACACACACAAAATCCTAATAAAATCCTCCTGAGATTTTAGTTCCAGGCAGCACCTCTCTGCCCCACTATAGGCTGATACAGTGTTCATCTCTCTGGGCCTCTGCAGATTATTTCACTGCAAATTCTGTTGGTGAATTTCTCACATAATTCCTCTCTCTGCTTCTGGACCTCTGGTGGTTGGTAAAGTCCCTGTTGGGGAATTCTCAGTCTGCTGTGGTGCAGCTCCCTTCTGCACCACAACATAGTCAGTCCCTTGTGTAATCCCCTCCCCTTGAGTGCAAGTGGAGCCGGAGCCTTGATTCCAGCCAGTAAAGTATGACAAAGATGATAGGTGTCCCTCTGTGGATCAGGCTATGATTAGGTGGTGAGAAGTCACCCAGGGATAACTTTATGTTACATAAGACTCTCTCCTAGGAGACTGCAGGGAGATATTCTCTTGCTGGTTACCATGGTCTGAATATTTTTGTCCCCCTAGAAATTCATTGTTGAAATCCTACCCCCTCAGGTGATAATTTTTAGAAGGTTATTACATTAGAGGGGAGGAGCCGTCATAAATAGGATCAATGCCAAAAGAGGCCAGAGAGAGACCTCTCGCCACCCCCCATGTGAGGACATAGAGAGAAGCCACTATCTGTGACCAGGAAGTGGGCCCTCCCCAGATACAGAATCTGCTTGTACTTTCACCTTGGACTTCCCAACCCCCATAACTTCTGCGGTTTAAGCTGCACACTTAGTATATGGCATTTTGTACACAGCAGTCCAAACAGACTAAGACTCTGGCTTTGATAGAGTGAGCTGCCATACTGTGGGAGGGCCACAAGGTTAGGAAATGTGGGGGCCTCTCAGGGTGAGAGCAGCCTCTGACTGACAATCAGGAGAAAGAGACTTCAGTATTACAGCCACAAGGATCTGAATTTTGCCAACAACTCTATGAGCTTTGCGATCACCCTGAACCAGAAACCAAGGTTTCAGCCTTTTCTGAGACCTCCAGCAGAGGATGCAGGTAAGTCATCCCCAAATTAAACCAAGATGACAAATGTGTATTATTGCAAGTTGCTAAGTTTGTGACAGTTTGTTACACAGTATTAGGTAACTAGTACACAGTTATAATGCCATTTCCCTTGGGGTGGCCCACAGCCAGTGATGTCCAATAAGAGCACATTCCAGGCTGCTGCCTCTGTGAAGGATTTTTCACTCTCCAGAGCTCCCTGAGGGTCAGGCCAACATCCTCTTCTGCCTTATCCTCCTTCCCTCCCCCTTCAAGGTCTCCCCTGGGAGCCCCCTTGGTGAGCACACACACAAGACCCCATCTTCAGCTCTGCCTCAAGAGAACTTGAACACAGGCACATGGTCATGAAGAAGCCAATTTTCAAGACCCCAACGTCTTAAGTGTCAAGAGACAATAGCATGCAGGTGGACAGTATAGCCAGACTCAGCATCCCAGAGTCCCACCACTGGCTCCAGGACTCAAAAAGACGTTGTGACTACAGTAGCAGCAGCCAAGCCCCACAATCCCACATCCAGGCTTCTGCCAAGGAGTGGCCCAGCGTCCATGCTCTAACCCCTGGTCTCCAGGCCCTAACCCCTGGACTTCAGGTGTATGGTATGTTCCTAAATTCAGCCTCTCCAGTGCAACCTCCCACTTCCGTGTTCCAGAACAGGGCAGAGGGTCAGCACTGGGATGTCCCAGGAATTAGTCCTGGAGGTTCAGCTCAAGCCCACTCCTCTGGTTCCCCCAACCAATCCTTGGTGATGAAACTGCAATTATTTTAATAGATGTACTTGCCATTGTGAAGCTGGTATCCAAGATTCCAAAATCAGTTTAAAGTAAAATGCTCCAAAGAGGCCACTCTATTATTGCAAGACACGAAGGATTAGAAACCCAAACAATGAGAAGAACTTGAGGTTTCCAAGAACCCTGCAGACAGAGGACAGCTGGGATGCTCCGTTCCATCCCTGTGTCTATCTTAAGCCCCCTGAAGCAGCAAAGGAGAAAGTTAACCTTCTGTCTAGAAATAAGGCCCTGGTGTCTTCTTTGCTGCTAACCCACAGGTCTCAGGCTGTCAGCTAAGCTTTCTCACACAGCATCCTTGTCTGTAGACACAGTGGTCACCATGCTTGGTTATGTCTGGGACAATCCTGCAGTGACCCCAGTTCTGGGCCATGTCAACCATATTTGCTGCTGCCTCATTTCTGGTTGTGACTTCTTTCCCTACCCCAATCTGCAAGCTCTCACCATACCCAGCTGCCCCTTCTCCTCCCCCTAAGCACTCTGCTCTGTACATCCACACTGATGCAATCTTACTCTAGACTAGAGCACAAATAATGTGGCTTCAGCAATTTCTAATAGCCTAAAACCACATGACATTTCACTTCCTGCTATTAAAACACAGCATGGAAAGGTTCAGGGCCCATAGCTCAGTGGTTAGGGCACCAGTCACATACACCGGGACTGGCAGGTTCAAACCTGGCTGGGGCCTGCTAAATAACAATGAGAACAACAACAACAACAATGACAAATAGCCAGGTGTTGTGGCAGGCACCTGTAGTCCCAGCTACTTGGGAGGCTGAGGCAAGTGAATCTCTTAAGCCCAAGAGTTGAGGTTGCTGTGAGCTATGACACCCCAGCACTCTACCGAGGGTGACATAGTGAGACTCTTGCCTCAAAAAAAAGAAAACATAGCAGGGGTACCAATCAAGAGAGCATGTGTTGGGTGATGAGTCCAGAGTAGCGCTGCCCTGATTCAGGAGATGCCCTTTTCTCTACCTTCACCAGCAATTAAGACAAGAACTGCCATCTTACCACAGAACTTTCTAGCACCCCCACCACTGGGTGATCCAGGTGATCCAGGGTTGCCAGCGTGGTCTAGAGCCAGCCTGTCTCAGCCCCTCCCTGATATGGTGCTAGGAGCTGCCATCTTTGCCACCATTTACAGGAGGCCAGCCAGGGAGGAGGAAGCAGAGAGGCACAAAATGGAGGAAAGGAGAGTGATTCCTGATTCCAGACATCCTTGTGTCCAAGGCTGCCCCAGAATTTGGTCCTCACCTTTCCATCTCAACTCTCTCTTGGATTACGTGAGCCAAAAATTTCTGATTTTCTGCAATAATGCAAGTTAAGTTCTACCATTTATGACCAAAGAAGTCCTTCTTGATGCATTAATAAAATCTACACAAAGAGGACAAATTTTGGAAATAAGTCCTGGCCTAGCATATCACTCAGACCATTACACAAACCCCCACTGTGACTCTCTGGTTTCTTCTCCTGTGGTAAAAAAGTACCTCATCTTCATTTTCCTTGGATTTTTCTTAAAACTGTTTTTTCTAATCAAAACTGACAGGAAGGGAAGTCTCTGTCTCTGAATGGCACAGAAACCTTAAATGTAGGCTGGGCCTGATGGCTCATGCCTGTAATCCTAGCACTCTGGGACACAGAAGAGGGTGCATTGCTTGATCCCAGGAGTTTGACACCAGCCTGAGCAATAGCAAGACCCCATTTCTACTAAAAATGGAAAAACTGAGGTAAGAAGATTGCTTGAGCCCAAGAGCTTGAGGTTGCTGTGAGCTATGATGCCACAGCACTCTACTCAAGGCACCAGAGTAAGACTTTGTCTCAAAAAAAAAAAAAAAAAAACCTGAAATGTAGAATGGATATCAGCTCTACCATGTTCGATGAATGCCAAGCCCACAAGACATGGCAAGGTCTGGCTTGGGGCCTGCAGTGAGTCTTTAGCTTTATGTATGTGGGAAACACCTCATAAAAATATACATTCTTGTGAAGAAAACCTAACAGGGAATTTTACATTTATCTTGAATGAGTAATTTTGGAGGGGCACATGAACCCCTCCATATGGGGAGAATGAGAAGACTGAGTTAAGGAGAAGTAATATGCCAGCACTCTGCTGGCTCTAGGAAACTTGGTATAAAATTGCCCAGTTAAAAATATATCATTTTTCCTAGAATTTTGTGAGCTGTAAACCATGCTCAGCTGATTAATTTTAAGGATGTCAAACCCAAGTGTGAGAGGATCCAAGAAACTTTCTGCAGTTGATTGGAATTCAAAAATTTTAGCAGGGAGATGTTTGGTTTTGTAATTATAGGACTACACCAAAGTGCCAATTTGACTATTTTTTCAGTTTGAAATATAAATTTCCATTTGTAAAGGATGGGTGGATCCGTTCTTTTTTTAACAATCTTAGCCTTAGAGTTGATTTTTCTCTTAGGTATAAAGTTAGATGTCCACTCATTTTAGGTTAAAAGTCATCTCAATTCCTTCTTCGTGTACTCAACAGACGTCTACTGAGGGGCTCTTGTGTGGGAAGTAGCTGCACTGGGAAGTCGTGGTGATGCTGGGATGAATCAGACTTGGACACTCCCCTCCAGGATTTCGATGCAGTCCAGCAAGACCTGGGACTAGAGGAAGAGGCCCTGTGCACATGAGAAAACACTCAGGCAGGCCAGAAGAGGGCGCCCTCACTTCCCCCTGGAGAACCAAGGGGTTCCTATAGCCTTTGAGAGGATAAGGGGCAGATAGCGCAACAACTGGACGTTCTATTTTTTGTCACCAGGTGCCCAGGTGGAAAGCACAAGGATTAGTTGGGTATCTGAGTAGGGAGGACTTCAGCCCAAGATGCCCACCCTGTGCTGACCACCACCCTCTCCCCCACCTCAAGATTAATTTCAAGAGCAATTAAACCAGAGAGGCTCCTGGCCTAGGGACATCAGGCAAAGAGCTGAATGAGAGTGAGACTCTAAGCCAACATCATTAAGAGTTTTTCCCACATTTTCTTCTAGAATGTTTATAGTTTTGTGTCTTAGGTTTAAATCTTTTATCTGTCATGAGCTGATCTTTGTGAGTGGTGAGAGGTGTGGGTCCTGTTTCAGTCTTTTACACAAGGCTAACCACTTATCCTAACACCATTTGCTTGAACCCCAAAGGCAATCACAGCAAAATACATAAATGGGACCTGATCAGATTAAAAAGTTTGTGCATAGCAAAGGACATAATCAACAAAGCAAAGAGACGACCTTCAGAATGGGAGAAGATATTTGCATGCTACATGTCTGACAAAGGGCTAATAACCAGAATCTATAAGAATTCAAGCAAATCAGCAACAAAAGATCAAACAACCCCATTAAAAACTGGGCAAGAAACATGAGCAGAAACTTTTCCTATGATGCTAGACTAATGGCCAACAAACACATGAAAAAGTGCTCATTGTCCCTAATCATCAGAGAAACACAAATCAAAACACACTGAGATACCACTTAACCCCACATCATAAGTTCCCAAAGCACCAAATGCTGGTGTGGATGTGGAGATACAACTTCTATGGAAAGTAGTTTGGATATTCCTCAAAAAACTAAAATTAGACCTCCCCTTTGGAATCCTACCACTAAGTATTTACCCAAAAGAAAAAAGACATTTTATCATAAAGACATTTACACTCAAATGTTTGTAGCAGCACAATTCACAATCACAAAGATGTGGCAACAACCCATGTGCTCTTCAGCACTTGAATAGATTCATAAATTGTGGCATATGTATACCATGGAATATTATTCAGCCAAAGAAAAGATGGAGATTTTGGATCTTTTATAACAATCTTGATGGAATTGGTAACTATTCTCTTTAGCAAAGTATTACAGGAATGGAAAAATAAACACCAAAATGTGCTCAGTACTGAATTGGAACTAGTAGTTTAACTCCTACATGCTCACAGGAGAGAAAAACACAATGAAACTCAAGTGAGGAGGAGAAGAGGAGGAAATGGGTAAATTCCCACCCAACTGGTCCATTGCATGGGTATGTCACACACTTCCCAGGTAGTGCGGGAATTTAATCCTGCAAATGAAAACTTATATAACCAAATCATATGTACCCCCGTATTAACCTGAAATTTTGCAAAGTAACAATCATAGTGGCAATAATAAAATAATATAGATAAACTTTTTTCAAAGAGTGAGGTTCTAATGACTGAAGTGGTGGTGGGTTGAGATCTTTGCTGAAGAGCATACCTCCTGACAAGCCCTGGCCCCCTCAGCCACCAGGAAAAGGAGCAACCAGCACATATAATCTTGGCATTCATTTTCCAGGGTTACTGTAACAGAGTACCACACACAGGATCCCGTAAAACAATAGACTTGTACTCTTACTGCTCTGGAGGCGGGAAGCCTGAAGTCTGTGTGTCAGCAGTGTCCCACTCCCCCCAAAGCCTCTAAAGGAGGACTCTCCCTGCCTCTCCCAGCGTCTGGTGGCTCTAGGTATCCTTTGTGCAGCCTCACCGCAATCTCTGCCTCCATCCTTGCATGGCTTCTCCCTGAGTGTCCGGCTTCATGTGGTGTCTCCTCTCTGTCTGTCTCTTCTCTCCTCATGGGGACACTAGTCATATTTGATTGAGGCTCCCTACTCTTTTTTTTTTTTATTAAATCATAGCTGTGTACATTAGTGCAATCATGGGGTACAATGTGCTGGCTTCATATACAATCTGATTTATTTTCATCCAACTGTTTGACATAACCTTCATGGAATTTTCTTGGTTATTTTATGAAAACATATGTATTCTGCATTTAGAAATTTTCACCTGTACCCTTCTAAGATGCACCATAAGTGTGATCCCACCATTTACCCTCTCTCCACCCATCCTCCCACCTCCCCTCCCCTCCCCTGGCCCTTGCCCCCATATTCTTGTGCTATAATTCAGTTATAGCCTTCATATGAAAGCTATAAATTAGCTTCATAGTAGGGCTGAGTACATTGGATACTTTTTCTTCCATTGAGGCTCCCTACTCTTGCCTGACCTCACATCCTCACATCACTTAGCTGATTACTCCTGTAAGGACTCTATTTCCAAATCAGGTCACATTCTGAGGTACTAGGGGTTAGGATGTTACCATGTCTTTTTGCAGGAACAAAATATAATCCCAGAAGAAAATTCCTCCAGAAACTGCACCAGAAGAAAAGATGTAAGATGTCCATATAAGTCCTCCCCCAAATGGGAAACCCATACTATTCCCCAAGTCCCACCCACCAATCCCATAAGTGCAGAGCTTCCAACTGGCTTCTCAGAGCCTCATTCTCAAATATGAATCAATCCCTCTAAGAAAATCTCTAAACAAGCAACATAAATGTAAACAATAGAAAGAAAGGAAAGGGAGAGAAAAAGGAAGGAGGGGAAGGGAGAGAGGAAGGGAGGAATGGACCTAATGGGGAAAACAGACAATGCAGAAAGAAGAGAAGACTTTTCTACAGAGTAACAGTGACCATCACAGGGATAAAAGAAAAGATACTACATTCATGAAACAAGAAAAGAATGGTATTTACAAAATACCATTTACAAAAAATGGTACTTACAAAATAAAATAATTTACAAAATTTTAAAGAAGCCTTTTAAAAATTAAAAATACCACAGAAAAAAATAGAAAATCAATGGTAGTTTTCAGAAGATGAACTTGAGAAAAATCCCTGAGAAAGTATAACAAAAAGTCAAAAAGAGAAGGTATAAAACAGGAGGACTAGAAAACTATAGGCTTGTTCAGGAGGTTCAGCATCTGAGAAACAGACGTGATGACAGAACAGAAAAGAAAGGAAGGAAGTGTTCAAATAAATATACTTTTAAAAATCGCAGAATTGGAGGGTGTGATTTTCCACATTGAATGGCAAAATGATTCATCAAGAAGAATCCTCACCAAGACACAGCTCTGTGACATTTCGCAACACTGACAATAAATGGAAGATCCCAAAAACCTACAGAAAGTTAAAACGAAAAGATTGAATAGGTTTGTACGAAGGAGTAGGAATCAGAAAACCTATCAGATCTTCTCAACAGCAACACTGCAAGCGAGGAGGCCATATCTAGAAAGAAAATACTTACAACCGAGAATTCTATGCCCAAACAACTATTAATCACATGTAAGGATAGAATAAAGGCACTGCGAGGCAAGATCTCAAGAAGTTATTATCTGTTACCTTTGCTCTGGAGTTCATAAAGGATGTGTGTCACCAAATTGAGATAGAAATAAGAAAAGAGTAAAACAAGGGCCCCAGAAGACTGACATCAAACACAAGAGGTGGGAAAAGAGCATTTCCAGGTAGGTAAGAAAGGACAACACCTGTGCAGGGCAGGTCAAGATCAGTGGGCAGGACCAGACCAAGAGGGCAGGGGCTCTAGAAGGGAGGTCTCCATGAACCCAGAAGACAGATGGGCTAATGCTGGGTGTGATAATTACAGAAGGAGTTGGGAGTGGGGAAATACACAAGTAATTAGACAAGGAAGCAAACAATAGAGGAAGTAATTGTTAACTAGTAATCACGTGAGCCCTGAAGAATTCATTAACCAAAACTTGTGACACAATTATCAGGGAGAGGGGAATGGCTGACATAAGACAGTTGAGTACTCATTCCATAAAAGGAGGGCAGAAGATAGTCACAAGTGAAAAGGCTGAGGACCAGCAAGAGGGTTTCCCATAGAGAGATGGAGGCAAATGGCAAAAGAGAGAAGGTAAAGAGTTAAAATGGTTTCAGGAAGGTTTCTAAAAAGAAAGAAAAGCAAAACCAGATGAAAATCAAATAATAGTTTCCGGTTTCATTCTTCATTTTTAATTTTCTTAAGATAATTAAAGGATGGAAATTGGGAAAGGAGTCCCTAGCAACAGCATCAAGTTTATTTGCCCCAAAACACTACTTTTCAATTTGGAAAAATAGATTCTTTGGCTTGAAGTTAAAACTTTTAGGCATAAATTATATACATATGTCTGCTTCATTTTTATCATTAGAAAAAAAGAAAGACAAAAGAAAAGCATTAGCACTTGTTTGAAATCCACAACGCCCTTCAAAGCAGCTGGGGAGGATAATTGCGTGTAGTACCCAAGGCGCGTCTGACTATGTCTTGATGTCTTCTTCAAAGATGTGCCCTCTAGGAAGCTGAAGTCAGGAAAACCTTTGTTTAAAATGCTTTTTTTTCCATCTATTCCTATTCTGCAACCAAGTCTCCCTGTCATGATTAAAATAGACATATTGTATTTTGCAAAACAGATTCCAGCCTCATTGCAAACAAATAAGCAAACCCCATCCTTGGTGATCCAACGAGAACATTTATGGAGAAGCACGGGCACTGCGAGCCAAGGAGACCTACTGTTTACAAGTCATTCTAGAGGGTGGCACCTGTGGCTCAAAGGAGTAGGGTGCCAGCCCCATGTGCAGGAAGTTGCAGGTTCGAATCCGGCCCCGGCCAAAAACTGCCCAAAAAAAAGTCATTCTAGATATTTACAAGTGCTGAATGTTTTAGCTGTGCCATGCCATTCTGCCTACAAAAGGTGTTTTTAATCATTCATCTAAGAGGAGAGGCTTTTGTAGGGAAGGGTTCTTAAAGAGTTCTAAATATTGCTATAAATATCTGGTTTTCATTAATCCTAAAAAATGCCAATTAGTGTTCTCAGGAAATTTTCCTGCTTAGAAAAGAATTCCAGAAGATAATTTGAGAGTTGCTCCCCAAATGTACAATATTTTGTCAGTGAACTTCACGGCAGCTTTTGTGTTTTAAAATATTTGAGACAACACAAATAAAACAGCTGCTGAAGCTCGTGCTGTGTGATAACCTCACCGACATCCAAGGTCAGCCTGGGATTTCCAGTGTGTGCTGCTTTTCCCCTGTTCACAAAGGAGAGGGGGAAACGCTCCAGGTGTGGCAGAGAGTCCTGCTGTTCCTCAGCCTTCATTCTCTTCCCCAGCAGGGGATTGTGCAGTGGCTCCAGCATCACCGGGTTACCAGACCCAGCTGCCTGCAGATTTTAATCCCCCGCCCTCCACTGTCACTTGACCAAGTAACTACCCTGGGCCAGTGAAATGTGAGATGTGTGACAAGAAATGCCTCAGGAACTTCCGCATGAACTTCCCTCCCCCTACAGCTCCCTCTCCTCCTACACCACAAAACCAGCCTTTCTGAAATGGGAGCCTACAGCTGCAGGACCCCTGGATGGGCACTACTGCAGCCTCACGTGGGCCAATGCACAGCTGCGTTTCTGTAACATAAGAAGGGAATAAATGCTCGACACTGAAAGCCTCTGTGGTGTGTGGGTTGCTTGTTATTACAGTGGAGCTCATGAGAAGACTAGGTGGGTAGTGATTCCAACAGTTGTGTGTCATAGAGACAGATGAGGGTTGTTACCTAAACAATAAGGATCTTAGCTGTTCTTCCCTCTCTTTTCCTAAAATGTGTCAGGTTTGTGTTTCTCAGGGTAAAACCCTACTCTTTACTTTTAATCTGCACCCCAAGATAGGGACTGATTTCTTTCATCATTTGTTTGTTTATTTGTTTGTTTGTTTTGAGACAGGATCTTGCTCTGTCTCCTGGACTAGAGTGCAGTGGCATTGTCCGAGCTCACAGCAACCTCACAATCCTGGGCTCAAGGGATCCTCCTGCCTCAGCCTCCCAAGTAGCTGGGATCAAGCACCTACCACCATGCCCGGTCAGCCCTCTATTTCATATTAACTTTCCAAAGAGCCTTCAAATCGCAGTACCACTCACGCTCTCTTTCTTTCTTTCTTTCTTTCTTTCTTTCTTTCTTTCTTTCTTTCTTTCTTTCTTTCTTTCTTTCTTTCTTTTTTGCAGTTTTTGGCCAGGGCCGGGTTTGAATCCACCACCTCTGGTATATGGGGCTGGCACCCTACTCCTTGAGCCACAAGTGCCACCCACTCTCAGGTTCTCTTTTGACTTGACTTTCCATTTAAAAAACATGGTGGCCAAGAAAAGTTGTAATGAGCAAATCTTCTATGGGTAGATGTTGATAAAAGAAGTTCAAAACAGCAACAGACCAAAGTATGCAGAAGCCACAGCCACACCCCAGGGAGGGGGAGGAGAGCAAGGCCCAAACCAACCTTCAGAGATAAGCAGCCACGTCACACCTCACTGGGCCACGTTTCACAGGAGATGAGCACGTGGGATGAGCCCAGAGTCCTGCACAGAGGCCAGGCCAGGGAGCAATGCCACTTGCTAAGCTTCTCAGACGAGAATGCTGCTGGCCCTGAGTTGAAAACTGCCAGCTCATGCCCCCTCGGTTTCAATGCTGCCCCCAACGTAAACATCCAGAAGCCAGTGAGGTTGTGCCAGCTCCTCCCACACGTCCCACCATTAGGCTCAGTGTCATCTCTACCTAGACCACTAAGCTTCTGCCACTCACCAGCCCAGTGGTCATTCCCTGACATTCTGGGGTAGCCTTTGCTCATCCCAGGGACGTGAAGTTCTTCCCTCACCTACCCCAATGTGGCTGTCGCTCCCAGTTCTCAAGGTTCGTGCGTGGTGGAGCACCCCTCTAAAGGTGCGATCTGCTCTCATCTGCATGGTCAGCGGCAGCACCGTGGCCAAGCTGAGTTCCGTGCCCTGCTTGTGCTATGGGGTTTGGTTTGGTGCTGGGGTGTTCTTCCCTGCCTCACAGCGCCAGCTCCTTCCCTGCCACCACATACCTGCCTGACTCATATTCACGTTCTCCATCTCCAAGTCACTTTGGGGAGCCCCAGTCTCTGGAGAGTGAGCCCCACGCCACGTCCGCCACAAGTCCTGAGAATCCTGTGAGGTCCCCTGCCGCCTTCAAGAGATATTAGCCAGCATTCAGTGCAGCCCTAATGCTCAGGGAATCACCTGCTTTTCCTCATCTGACCTCACAACAACTCTGCGAGACACTGCTATCAGCAACAACACCTACAGATGAGGAAACTGAGGCTTGGAGCAGTTAAGAAATTTTCCCAAGTTTACCCTTTGAATGAATGATGGATCTAAGATGTGAACCCGGGCAGTGGAACACTGCTCATCCTCCCAAGACGGGAAGTGAAGAAAGATTTCACGTGGACCCAGGGTCCAGCCCTGAAGGTGCTGGGGAATGTGCGGGGCACGGGCAGAGCACCCCCAGCCTCCACACTCATCAGCTCTCTTCCTCCACTCATGAATTTCTCAACCTTCCTTCCCTCTCCTTCCTCTTAAAATGCCATGGCATTGGCTGAGATTAATTCTGTAAAAGAGCTTGGAGAAAATTGAGCTTCCTCCATTCCTAATATGCAAACAAATGCATTGCCAACAAAAACCATTTCTCCTCACAATTTAACTGGATGCTGTCAGGTGGCAAAGGAGACAGACGCAGACTCCCAGCTGGCTCCTCCATATCCTAAGTGCCATGTGCCTCTTCCTCCTGGGAGTTTGAATTGCTAGTGCAACAGAAGACCTTCCTGCCACGCGGAAATGTGTCAACCCACAGAATCAGAGAATTCACTCATCGAGAGCCTCCCGAGAGAGCATCTGGCACAAATCTCGATTTTACAGATGAGGAAACCATGGCAGGTAAAGGTCATGACTCCTCAGGACCCAGGAATCCCACACGGAGCCGGCGTGGGACTTGGGCTGCAGCCCAGGCTCTCCTGAGAACCTTTTCATTTTCTGTGGCTCTCCCTGTGGGATGGTGCATTCTCTCACCCTTAACCTCAAACTTCTTGAAAAGAACACTGAGTTTTTCCTCCATTCTGCTTATTTTTAGCCTCAAAATGTAGACAGATTTTACTATTTAGGTCTCTGTTAGAAGACATACTATAATGAGACTTTTCCACACAGCAAATCAACCTTGGTTTTCCCTCATGTCATCAGCATCACCTAAGTGACTCTGAGTCATATCCCTAAAACGTTCATGAGGAAAGGAACAGTCTCCTTCACCCTTCCTTGCCCTCAGCTCATACCTAAGATTAGAACTTCTGAAATTTCTATATGGATTTTAAGAAAGATTCTTGGGATCAGAGGTGTCAAAGATAAAGAGCATGCTTGATGTACCAAAATTAAAAGCAAGAATAAATACAAGGCTGAGGGCAAAAGTCTTCTCCTCTTAACCCCAAATAAGCATAAGTTGGTCCCTAGCTTGATGAGAACTTTGTGCAAAGGCTGCTGAACAGGCCTGTGGGAATCTAAGGCTTAAATCCATCCATATTCCAGGATGCAGCTGCCAAACCAAACTGAGTGGGGCCCGTGGCACCAGGAAGACATCCCCTAGGCCCAGTCCCTCACCTCTTGTCCTGGCCCCAATTCCCCTGTCTCTACCATATCTGCTTTCTTAATGTTTCTTCCATTGCCATCCTGAGCTTATCTCTTTGGCTTAAGAAGTCCCAAGTAGCATAAATTTGGATCTACATAAAGAAAGGAAGCGCTGACATATTTGTAGAAATTACAAGTTGGTTCTAAACTTCATAAAGATTTATAAGGGACACATAATATCGTGAAAAAAGTACAACAGAGGTGGAGTACTCACTCCTCCTTATTTCAAAACTTAATACATACCAATATGAATCAAAATAGTGTGGGACTCACTTAAGGATAGACATAGATTAATGGAATATAACAGGTTCTAGAAATAAACCCTTATATTTATGTTCAATTGATAAATAAATCCTTACGCTTGTGTTAAAAAAGGTTCTTAAAACAATTCCAAGGAAAAGAAGAGTGTTTTTGATTATTGTTGAGACAATCCACATTCAAAAAAATGAACTTCGACCCCTACCTCATATCAGAAAGTCTCAGAGTTAAGTTCATGAACTTGCTGCCATGTGCTTACTTTGGCAGCACTGTACAAAAGTTCAGTAAGGTTTCATAACCTTGGTACATCAGTGTCTCATGGCTGTGCTCATGCCAACATGCAACAATGTGTTGCTGAGTTGTGCTCATTATAGTTGTGTGTTTTTATGTGCCATCATGAAAATGTCAGAGCTTGAATTATAATAATGAACAAATATTATATTTCTTATTAAACTGGAAAAATGGAAGCGAAAGCAGACACATATTCATTCAAGTCTATGAGGATAATTCCATAAAAAAATGCCAGTGTACAAATGTATTAAACACTTTTCTGAGAGGAAAAAGAGTGTCACTAATGAAGAGAGGTCAGGGCATCTAGGAATAAACAGAATTGACAAAAATATTGCAAAACTTTATTGAATTGTTCATCAAAATTGTCAGCTGACTGTGAGAAGGATAGCAGATCAAGTAAACATCAATAGAGAAACAGGAAAAATCTTAACTGAAAATCTTGGCATGAGAAAGTTATGTGCAAAAATGGTCCCAAAGAACCTCACTGATGAACAAAAGCAAAGGAGAGTCAAAGTTAGCCAATACCTTTTCAAGAAACAAGATGATGGTTTGGACCATGTTATCACTAGTGATGAAACATGGGTGTACCAACAGAACCTTGACAAAGCATCAAAGTGCACAATGAAAGTCAGACAATTCTCCATGACCAAAAAAGTGCCATCAGTCAAAATAAAATGTCAAAACAATGTTGCTAACCTTTTTTGATAGCAGAGGGATTGTTCATTATGAATTTGTACAGTTAACCAAGTTCACTATTTGTATGTGCTAAAAAGTCTGAACGAAAATGTTAGAAAGAAATAACCAGAACTTTTTGCCAACAACTCATGGCTCTTGCACCATGACACTGCACCAGCTCACAGAGCACTGTCTGTGGGGGAGTTTTAGCCAGTAAACAAATAACTGTATTGGAACACCCTCCTTATCCTACTTATCACTACTCTCTCTACATATCTGATATGTCCCCCAGTAACTTTTTTTCTCTACCTAAAGATAAAGGAAATATTGAAAGAAAGACATTTTGATGACATTCGGGACATCAAAGGTAGCTCTTATAGCCACTCCAGAAAAAGAGCTCCAAAGTTGATTTGAAGGGTTAACTAGGCATTAGTGTTGGGGCATAGCTTCCCAAGGAGAGTATTTTGAAGGGGACCATAGTAATATTCGGTGATGAGGTATATGGCACTTTTTCCAGAATGAGTTTGTGAACTTAATTGCCAGACCTCATATACAAAAATTAGTTCAAAATGGATTTTAACAAAAACCTAAATGTAAGAGCTAAAACTATAAAACTCTTAGAAAAAATATAGGGGTAAATCTTTACATCGTAGATTAGTCAATGGTTTCTTTAAATATGACACCATAAAATAAGCAACAAAAGAAAAACTAAATTGGACTTCATCAAATTCACAAACTATTGTCTTTCAAAAGACACTTTTGAGAAAGTGAGTAAATACTTGTAAATCCTATATCTGATAAGGCATTTGTATCTAAAATATACCATAAACTCACAACTCAATAATAAAAAGCCAATCCAATTTTTAAAGATAGGCAAAGGGCCCGAATAGAAGATACGTAAATGGTCAGTAGGTGCGTGAGAACCTCATCATCATGATGCTCAATCTCATCATCACTGGGGAAAGCCAGATCAAAAGCACAAGGAGATAGCAATGCAAAGTCACTAGGATGACTAGATGATAATTATAGGTGAGAACATAAAGAAATCAAAATTTTCATACACTAGTGGGAATGTGGAATGGTGCAGGCACCTTACAAGATACTCTGAAGAATTACTCACTGAGGTGCCACATGACACAGCATTCTACCCCTAGGCATGTAGACAAGAGAACTGAAAATGTACATCCACATAAAAGCTTGTGCATAAATATTCACAGCAGCATCATTCATAAGAGGCGAAAAGTAGAAGCAACCCAAGTGTAGGCACATGCTGTAGGTTGGTGCATGGATGCTTTAAATATGCTCTATCTATACAATAGAATATTAATCATCCGTAAACAATGATGAAGCATTGACACACAACTTGGGAGAACCTAAGTGAAAGAAACCAGACACAAAAGCTCAAGTATTATGTGATTGCATTTATATGCAATGTTCAAATAGGCAAATCTATAGAGACAAAAAGATTGTAGTTGCTGAGATCTGGAGGATGGCCAGGGGGGAAGGAGACAGAGGGGAGGAGAGGAGGGGAAAGGAGAGGGGAGCGGAGGAGAGGAAAGGAGAGGAGAGATGGAATTAGATGATGCATCTTGTCTATCAACCAAGCAGTGCAGGGGTGGGAAGCAGAGGGCAGACTGGGCCATCACTGGCCTGAAGGAGAGGAGACGGGAGGTAGCCATCACTCTCCCAGTGACCAGCCGAGGGACTGTGAGTTGGGTGCTGCATCTGAGCTTCAATTTTCTCCACAGTGAAGTGAGAATGAGGCTCTTATCTTTCTGGTCCCAGAGGGTTGTCATGGAGACTGGTTGAGAGGAGTGATTAGAAGAGATTTGAAGGCCACAGAATGTTCTAACAGGCATAACAAATATCATCTTGGACGAACATGGCCACTCATGCTGTTCTCTCTGTCCAGAACATCCTCTCCCTTCTCTCCTGCCCAGAACACTTAGTAAGCGCTTCTGCTGCATGGCCATCTTGGCACCCTAGACAGAATGATCCCTCCTGCCACAGGGCTGCCGGCTGGTCTGTGTAGGTCTGCACGTGACTCCCCTGTGCCAGCCCTTTTGCGCACTGTGATGAGACCCTGGCAGACAGGGCATGAGCTTTCGTCTCTGCACCCAGCCCTCTGCTGCCAACAGCACTAGGGGAGGATGAGCTCTTTGTGAAGGGAATGGAGCACTCTGAGGAGGAGATAAAGAAGGCTCTGGAGGCAAAGAAGGAACTGGGCTCCCTGCCAGGCTGTCCCAGAACAGAAACGATGGTCAGGTGGGCGGGATTGGCCCTGAGGAATGACATGAGTAAGAGTGGGGCCACAGAGCAGAGCCAGCCTCCTCCACCCTGCCCACCATGGCCACAGACCGGGGGGGCTGGAGCTGAGCTGGGCGGATGAGGTGTCTTGCCCTTCACAGGAACTGACACAGACTTACCTATCTCCCTCTGCCACCCCAGCCCTCCCTCCAGGGCACAGGGCATGAGAGACTCACCAAGGAAGCCGTTAGCAAGGTAGCTGCTGATTCATGGTATATGAGACAGGGTGAAGTCCTTTTTCCGCTGGCTGCAGTCACGAATAGCAAGAGGCCATAGACAGCAACAGTCACCATGGCTGAGCATCCCCACCCCACTGTCTCCTCAGCTCACCTCCCCTCCTCAGAGCAGGGCACCCATCGCCTCTCACCTGCACAGTAGCAGCAGGTGTCTTCAGGAAACACACAGTGAGGATGGAGCAGATGCAAGACCCACAAGGGAGCTTCCGGACCACATTTTATGAGAGAAGGAGGGCGGGCTGCAAACCTGTCCCCTAGAGAGGCTAAGAAACACCAGATAACAAGCCTCGGTTTTTCCCATCAGGGTTTCTGGACCACAGAGCGTGGTCAGGGACCTATTGCAATAAGGCTGATAGTGTCACTGTTTCACTCACTCATTTGTTCATTCATTCATACAACTAAGCTGGCGCTAAGTGCTATCATGTGCCAGACCCTATCTGGGGCTAAAGATCACAGAAAAAAATGCCTGTGATTCTCAATGCAGTTAGGCCTCTGTGCACCCTTCTGTCACCTTCCAAGTCCCAAGGGAAGGAACACTTCCAGGTCCTGGGAGGTGCCGGTAGTGATGTAATGGTGATAGTCACTGTTGAGTGCCCCCAGGGTTCAGAAAACAGCCTATGAGCATCCTCCTTCAAGAACTGTCCTAGTGAGACTTAGCACTGGCACAGCGAACCCAGCCGTTCTACATGTGGTTAAGGACAAGGGCTCCTGTGGCCATAGCCCTTGCTGCCTCCAACTAGCACCCAGAACCTTTCTTCTGGGTCAGTAGATCCTTCCCCCATGCTGCTGAAGTGCTACTGACAAAGGCTCACACCTGCTGCCCTTCCTAGAAGATTGTCCCTGAGCAACAGAAGTCACTTCCCTGGAGGTGCCAGGAAGCTATGTCATCTTTCAGAGGGTAGGTCCAAAACCAAAGACTGGCAGATGCAGGGTGCCAAGCACACAGGGCAGAGGCTATGCTCCAGAACTGCCCTTAAGCCTATAACTCCCAGGACCTCCTGCTCCCTCTGACCTTTCTTAGTGTCTCAGGGGATCCCTTGCCCAGTCACTTGCAGGGTATTCCATCTCAGGCTCTCCTTCCAGGGAGACAGATCTAAGACAGCTGCAAGCCAGAGCACTGGATCAAAACCCAAGTGCACTGAACCACCAGGGAATGAGCACTTAACCTCCCTGGTCCTCCAGGCCCTCTTCCTCCACACCGCCTGTGCAGGTGTGGTGCAGATGGCATGCTACATTAGTTAACACAGTGAAGTGTTGGGAACATGCATGGCCCATCAAAAGTGCCTGGAGACATCAGTTCCTGCCCATCCCTACAATCAGCAGGAGGGCATCTCTGGGCATCAAGTCAGACCTACCACGTCGGTTCATCCAGCCTTCTACTGACCACAGTGGTCAAACCCAGCCCAGTACATGTTTTGCGTGTTAGGCCTGTTCATTTTGCAGCATCTTATCCAGAATCCATGACCAAAAGATCATTTTCAGGAGAAAGTTTGAAGAACTGCTGGAGTTACAAAAATAAATACATACATACATACATTAGCAGACTAAGCATAGCCTTCAAGGGAAACTGAGCAGAGTGATGATTGCAAATCCAGGGAGCTTGGTAAGAATGCTGGCTCTCCTCCAACCATGCCTTACACCCCACCCAGCCCCAAATTCTAGTTCAGACTGGTCTAATAGGGTCAACAAAGTCTTCCTAGAAGAAGACACAAGTATGGGTCTTTGAGTACATAGCAGTTATCCACTGGAAAGCAGCACCCCACACTCCCCACCCACCACAGAGGGTGCCAAGAAGCACAGTGTTGCCATGGGGCTGGGCCTGAATGGTGTTGAGTGGGGTGATGAGCTGGAACTGGTGGAAGAAGCTCACTGCCCTTATAACAGCCATGCCGATGTTTGGGCACCCTCAGAGGGGCCAGCAAACCCTGTGGACACTCCCAAGCCCTCGGGCTGCCCTGCCTCATGCTTTGGCTCACCCACATCGCCCCAGGAGGTAATAAACAAAGCCCTGCTCTTGGGATCAGGCAAGTGGGAGTCAACAGTCACCAACAGAGACTTAAAAGACCTCAGAGTATCTTTGAGAAGCTTCCCCCACTGCCATCCCTGTCCCTTTAGGGCCTGCAGGAGCCGTCTCTGCTGGGCAAGATGGAGCTGGACAGAGTGGTCCCCAGGGAAGGCTGGGGGTGGCCTGTTGGCATGCTTCAGGGCTGTGTTGACATCATTCCCTCAACCCCAAGAAGAAATGGCATGTGACTGCTCCTCCCAAGGACACAAGCCAAGCACAGTGACTAGAGTAGACTCATGTCCAAAAGGAACCACACTTTTGGATAATTGAGAGAGGACGGGGTTCAGGGGCATGCAACAGAATGCTGTGTCATGATGTCTTAAATATTACTGGGCTTTCTCTGTTTGCAGCACTGGCTGGGAGCTGACAGCACAACACAGCAGGGCAGGTGGTCCCAGCCCTGACAGAACTCAGAATAAAACAGGGATAGACAAAGAAAGTGCAGCTCTCTCGTTTGGGCTGTTTTGTCAGACATTTCCACTTTGAGCAATATCTACAGTGATTAGCATTGACCCACACAACAGTGTGCTGTGGGCATATCAAGAATTTTTCCTTGTTGTTTTTGTTGTTGTTCTGTTTTAAGACAGGGTCTTACTCTGTTACTCCACCTAGAACGCAATGACAGCATCATAGCTCATTGTAGCCTCCAACTCCTGGGCTCAGGCAATCCTCCTGCCTCAACCTCCTGAGTAGCTGGGACTACAGACCCATGCCACCATGCCCAGCCCAGCAAAAGTTTTAGTTTTTAGTAGAGACAGGGTCTTGCTTTGTTGCTCAAGCTTGTTTTGAACTCATGACCTCAAGCAAGCCTCCAAGCTCAGCCTTCCAAAATGCTAGGATCACAGTCCTGAGCCACTTCTCCCAGCCTAATGGTGTTATATAAAGAAAAAATACTACAGCAGCCTTCTGGGAGGGAGGGAGAAAAGAAGGCAAGAAAGGGGCGGATGGTGACACAGCCAGGCCTTGTTCAGCCAGCCCTCTGTGCTCTCAGACCAGGACCTCCCCCTCCTGCCTCTTCATGTTCCACAGAGCAAAGACCTTCCAAACCTCAAAAATCACCTTCAGCATCTTACCTCCCTACTCAGGGCACACTACAGAGAATGCCTTCCTCCTTAAAAGCTCATGGTGTGTAACCCATCCACCTGGCAATCCTACCAGGGATCAGGATTGTTTTCTCTTTCTGTTGCCAAAAGGCATCAGAAAAAGGTAGAACCGAAACTGAATGAGGCAGGGGACAAAACACTTAGCTTGTGTTATTTCGGTACCTCTGCCATCAGTCATGACATGACACAATGAAACACAGATGTCTTTAAAGAACACTTTTAGTAGGCCAAACTTTTAAATGAATTTGAAATGTGACACTGTCACTGATTCCCCAACTGTCTGAGATTTGGGATTATACAGGCACTCTCTAAGTAGGGGTGTCCAACCTGCAGTCCGTGGCCAGCATGCTGGTTTTTGTTCTTCTGTGGTGCTCGGTATCATGAAAATAGAACTTTTGTTGTTGTTGTTGTTCATCAGCTTTCATTTGTTTGTGTGTATTTAATGAATAGCTAAAGACAACTCTTACTCTTCCAATGTGCAACAGAAAAAAAGGTTGGACACCCTTGGGGGTTCAAAGGCAGGGCCCTGTTTCTCCCCAGCCTCTAATCCCATTGCCTGCCCCACCCCTGCAAACCCCAATACCCCTACCCTGTCTCCACATCACATTGGACCAGCAGGCAGTCGCCTGCTTTCAATGGCAAAAGCTTGGGTCTATGAAAACATCTTTGTTTCCACATTCTCAGCTTCTTTGGAGCCAAGTCACAAAAAGGCACAACAAAGACCATCTTCTACACTTCAAGAGAAAAATTTTGTCTCAGAAACAAATTTCTTCATACAGAGAAAGCCAGGCCTTTACTCTGGTGGCAGCCACTGGCAGAACAGATATAGGACAGAAATCCAGTCCCTGTGAGCAAAGGCTGAGATTTCAACTCAAAGTTACTGATTCACTAGGATTTGACAGAGACCAGCTGAAAACAAGACAGAGCCACTTAGCCCCACCAAACCAAGCAGGTCCCCAGTGTCTCAAGCCACAGTACTGTATGGGTCCTTTGCAAAGCTCTAGGGGGAAAAGTACAGACACTAGTCCCAGCTCTTGAGCAAAGGGCTGGTTAATCACTACTCCAGGAGCCCCCAACCCAGCTTCACTTTATCTGCTCACCTAGCCAAATGGTGTCAAATAATCATGGGGTGGAATCAGTGGAAAAACTCCAGCAACATGAATAACCAGAGTAGATCAGCTCCCCCAAGCAGACACAACAGAAAATCCCATTCATAAACAAATAGCTGAGATGTCAGAAATCGAATTCAAAATTTGGATTGCAAATAAGATTAATAGAATGGAGGTAAAGTTTAAGTTAGAAATTCAGGGACCATTTCAAAAGTTGTCTCAAGAATTCAATGAATTCAAAGACAAAATCACCAAAGATTTTGACACATTGAGACAAGAACTTGCAGCCCTCAAAAATCTGAGAAATATAGTAGAATCCCTCAGTAACAGAATGGAGCAGGCAGAGGAAAGGATTTCTGACATTGAAGACAAAGCTTTTAAATCCTCTCAAACACTCAAAGAGGAAGAGAAGTGTAGAGCAAAAATGGATCATTCTCTCAGAGACCTCTGGGATAATTTGAAGAAAACTAATATTTGCCTTATAGGAATTCCTGGAAGGAAGGTGACGAGGTTGATTCAAAATGCACAGATGCTCCACAAGGAGAACTTCACAGACATGCCAAGCGATTCTGAACTTCTGATAGCAGACAGCACAACTCAACCCAAATAAGACATCTCCCAGACACATTATAATTAACTTTGCCAAAGTTAATATGAAGGAGAAAATTTTCCAAGCAGCCAGAGGTAAGAAAACCATAACCTACAAGGGGAATAATGTTAGAATGATTGCAGATCTCTCTGCTGAAACCTTTCAAGCTAGAAGAGGGTGTTCATCTACTTTTAATCTTCTAAAACAAAATAACTTTCAACCCAAGATCCTGTATCCAGCTAAACCGAATTTCATTTATGATGGAGAAATTAAATACTTTAATGACATTCACATGTGGAAGAAATTTGCCATAATTAAACCAGCTCCCTGAGATATTCTCAGACCTATCCTCCATAATGACCAGTGCAATCCTCTACCTCCAAAGTAAACTCACTCAGAAACTTTTGATCAAATTCCAACTTCCACAGTGGTGAAAGGATTAAAAATGTCCACTAGACTTTCGAAAACTTGCTATCCAAAATTCTATGAGGATTATCAATATTCTCAATTAATGTAAAATGGCTTAAATTGTCCTCTAAAGAGACACAGGTTGGCTGACTAGACACAAAAACTCAGGCCAGATATCTGCTGCATATAAGAATCTCAACTTAAAAGACAAATATAGACTCAGGGTGAACGGATGGTCATCTATATTTCAGGCAAATGGAAATCAAAAAAAAAATCAGGTGTTGCAATTTTATTCACAGATATAATAGGCTTTAAACCAATGAAAGTAAGGAAAGATAAGGATGGTCACTTCATATTTGTTAAGGGTAACACTCAACATGATGAGATTTCAATTACTAACATTTATGCATCCAACCAGAATGCACCTCAATTTATAAGAGAAACTCTAACAGACATGAGCAACTTGATTTCCTCCAGCACCATGATAGTCAGAGATTTTAACACTCCTTTGGCAGTGTTGAATAGATCCTCCAATAAAAAGCTAAGCAAAGAAATTTTAGACTTAAATTTAACCATTCGACAACTGGATTTAACAGACATCTACAGAACATTTCATCCTAACAAAACTGAGTACACATTCTTCTCATCAGCGCACAGAACATACTCCAAAATTGATCACATCTTAGGTCACAAGTCTAACCTCCGCAAATTTAAAAGAGTAGAAATCATTCCTTGTATCTTCTCAGACCATCATGGAATAAAAGTTGAACTCAGTAACAACAGGAATCTGCATACTCATACAAAAACATGGAAGCTAAATAACCTTATGCTGAATGATAGCTGGGTCATAGATGAGATTGAGAAGGAAATTACCAAATTTTTGTTACAAAACCATAATGAAGACACAAATTATCAGAACCTCTGGAATACCACAGAGGTTCTGTACCGCAAGCCTTCCTCAAGAGAATGGGAAGAGAGGAAGCTAACAACTTAACGGGACATCTCAAGCAACTGGAAAGGAAGAACATTCTAATCCCAAACCCAGCAGAAGAAAAGAAATAACCAAAATCACAGCAGAATTAAATGAAATTGAAAACAGAAGGATTATACAACAGATCAATAAAACAAAAAGTTGGTTTTTTGAAAAGGTCGATAAAATAGATAAACCTTTGACTAACCTAACCAGGAAAAAAAGAGTAAAATCTCTAATTTCATCAGTCAGAAATGGCAAAGACAAAATAACAACAGACTCCTCAGAAATTCAAAAAATCCTTAATGAATATTACAAGAAACTCTATTCTCAGAAATACAAAAATTTGAAGGAAACAGACCAATACTTGGAAGCATGCCACCTTCCTAGACTTAGCCAGAATGAAGTGGAAATGTTGAACAGGCCTATATCAAGTTCTGGAATAGCATCAACTATCCAAAATCTCCCTAAAAAGAAAATCCCAGGACCAGCTGGCTTCACATCAAAATTCTACCAAACCTTTAAGGAGGAACTAGTACCTATATTACTTAACCTTTTCCAAAATATAGAAAAGGAAGGAATAGTACCCAACACATTCTATGAAGCAAACATCACCTTGATCCTCAAACCAGGAAAAGACCCAACAAGAAAAGAAATTTATAGACCAATATCACTAGTGAATATTGATGCAAAAATGTTCACCAAGATCCTAGCAAACAGAATCCAGCAACACATCAAACAAATTATACACCATGACCAAGTGGGTTTTAATCCTGGGGTCTCAAGGCTGGTTTGATATACATAAATCTATAAATATAATTTATCACATAAACAAAATAAAAAACAAAGACCATATGACTCTCTCAATTGATGCAGAAAAAGCTTTTGCTAATATCCAGCATACTTTCATGATCAGAACACTTAAGAAAATTGGTAGAGAAGGGACATTTCTTAAACTGATAGAGGTCACCTACAGCAAACCCACAGCCAATATCATATTGAATAGAGTTAAAGTGAAATCATTTCCAATCAGACCAGGAACCAGGGAAGGTTGCCCATTGTCTCCACTGCTTTTTAACATTGTAATGGAACTCTTAGCCACCACAATTAGGCAAGAAAAGGCAATCAAGTGTATCCACATGATACCAGAATTTCACTCTTCAGTAGGTTCTTGGTCTCAATGATTCGAAGAATGAATCTGCAGACCACATATCAGTGGTAAGACAAGATTTATTTACAGAAAAGGATACAGAAGTGCCAGACCACCTGGTAGAAAGAGAAAACTGAAGTCAGAAGAGAAAAACTCACTCTCTCTCTCTCTCTCTGTCTCCAGGCTCTTCGTCTAGGGGTATATATAGTCGAATGGGGTCCCCAGTAGTTACATTTAGCATGTCTGGGACATGTCTGGGTCACGTCTGGAACAACATATCTGGGACATGTCTAGCCCTCGGTAGTTACATTTAGCGGGGCTTGGTAGTTACATTTAGCGTGGCTGAGACATCTGGGACATGTCTGGGACATGTCTGGGTCATGTCTGGAACAACATGTCTGGGACAATGTGTCTGGGGCATGTCTGGGTCATTTCTGGATCACAAATGAATGGCTACAATCCCTTTCATTCCCAGGCCTAGGATATGGGCCCCCCTTGCCCACCCTCCAGCCCGCTGGTTCTGCTCCTTGCTGCCACCGCACCAACATCACCAAGGTGGAGGCAGCCTCACTGCGCCCACCCAGCTCCATGAGCTGGCTTGGATGCCACTTGTCCTGTATGTCAGAGGAGATCAAACTTTCACTCTTCGCAGATGATATGATTGTATATCTGGAAAACACCAGGGATTCTACTGCAGAACTCTTAGAAGTGATCAAGGAATACAGCAGTGTCTCAGGTTACAAAATCAACACTCATAAATCTGGAGCCTTTATAGATACCAACAATAGTCAAATCAAGCTGAAAAAACAGTCAAGGACTCTATTCCTTTCACAGTAGTGCCAAAGAAGATGAAATATTCGGGAGTTTACCTAACAAAGAACATGAAAGATCTCTATAAAGAGAACTATGAAACTCTAAGAAGAGAAATAGCTGAAGATGTTAACAAAGGGAAAAACATACTATGCTCATGGCTGGGAAGAATCAACATTGTTAAAATTTCCATACTACCCAAAGCAATATACAATTTAATGCAATCCCTATTAAAGCTCCACTGTTATACTTTAAAGATCTCAAATGGGGGAAGATATTTGCAGGTTATGTCTCTGGCAAAGGTTTAATTACCAGAATCCACAGAGAACTCAAACTAATATGTTCCTTTTGGAAAGATGTTTGGAGATAATTTAGGGATCTAAAAATAGACCTGCCATTCGATCCTTTAATTCCTCTACCAGGTATATATCCAGAAGACCAAAAATCACTTTATAACAAAGATATTTGCACCAGAATATTTATTGCAGCCCAATTCATAATTGCTAAATCATGGAAGAAGCCCAAGTGCCCATAGACCCATGAATGGAATATTATGCAGCTTTAAAGGAAGATAGAGACTTTACCTCTTTCATGTTTACATGGATGGAACTGGAACATATTCTTCTTAGAAAAGTATCTCAAGAATGGAAGAAAAAGTATCCAATGTACTCAGCCCTACTATGAAACCAATTTATAGCTTTCTTGAAAGCTATAACCCAATTGTAGCCCAAGAATAAGGGGAAAGAGAAAAGAGAGGTGAGGGGAGAGGGGAGGTTAAGTGGAGGGAGAGTAATTGGTGGGATCACATCTACGGTGCACTTCACAAGGGTACATGTTAAATTTACTAAGTGTAGAATATAAATGTCTTAACACAATAACTAAGAAAATGCGGTGAAGGCTATGTTAACCAGTTTGATGGAAGTATTTCAAATTGTATGTAAAACTAGCACATTGTACCCCATGATTGCATTAATGTACACAGCTATGATTTAAAAAAAAAAAAACAATTCTCCCTACAACTAACTTTCAAGAGAATAGTACCTCTCTTGATCCAAGCCCCACTATGTAATGCTTTTTCCAGCTAATCTTTCCTTTTCTCTTACTTTAACAACTACTTATAAAGGGGAATGGTGTGTGTTTAGTAAACATTATGAAATCACTTTAGGGAAACAAAAGTCAGATCATAAACTACATCTTAATCGATTTACCATTTAATTGACCGTAGTATGTGGATTCTCAGAAACCAGTTCTGAACAGTCTTCACTGGAACATTTCCTCTCTAAAGATCCTGATGGAAGTATCTATAGCTTTCTGGAACCTTCCTTGGGGATGTCAGGCTCACATCTAGAGGCTCCCCCCATCAGCCTCCCTCTCTCTGGCCCCATCCCCCTCCCTGAACCCTCTAGGTGGTTGAGGTGAGGTGGGAACTGTGGGGACCTGAAGAGAACCCCCCACTGCTCCCTCCAGCTTTTCAAGAAGAACTGAAAACCTCACTTCTTGCATGAAATTGGAATTGTAAAACAAAAACGTTGGAGCAAATTTTCTTTGAAACAGGACACGTCTGCGGAGTTTTTCCCTTTTCCAGAGAAGAGGGTCAGCTGGGGTCGGAAAACCTGAGGGTCGGTCTCAGTGCTGCCACCTGCTCCCTGGCAAGGGAGGGGTGGGCACAGGGACCCTACGAGGCCCCCCAGCCCTGCAACAGTGGCCCCTCCACTTCTCCTCCCACCCCACCAAAAAATCCTGACTTACATTTTCTACCCACCCCTCATCGTAGTTTTATTAGAGCATTAACTGAATCATAAATGTGTCTATTCAAACAAGGGCCTGGCCAGTGAAATTTTAACCAACTACCAGATTTCCAACTGTTTTCCATTGACCCATATATTAAAATAGTAGAAGCCTTTGGTCTCATGAGGTTTCTGGACAAGCCTGAAACCGGCAGGAATGACGCTCCAGTGGTGGAATTTCACTAGGCAACGGCCCCAAACAGAAAATGTTAGCGCTTCTGAGGACAAATGTAGCATTTCTGGTACACTGTCCCCCACCCCGTTCCCTTATTCAGTGTCTGCTCCTTCTATGCTCTTTTATTTTTGTCATTCAGTGTAAGTGCTCGTGTGCATTTGTTACAACTTACGCGCTACATTCTAAGATGCTCCTTCCTGATTTTACACACTGCCTAAAATCACCATGCTGGCCCCGTCTTTGCAGTGAGGCTCTGCCCTGTAGAACACTCACCCAAGAAGGACAACGGGCTTCTGCTGTGTCAACCAGGTCTGAGTGCTTAAAGTCCCAGGAGGGACCAAGGCCAGTGTCAAGCTCCAGCTGAGGGTCTGTGAGTCTGGACAGTGATTCAGGCACCATCATCGTCCAAGGGGAGGCCTAGACGTACGTCCCCACTCTGTTCACATAGATATGAATATCTGCTACCTGAATGCAAGTAGGAGGCCACCCCTGCACACAGCTGATCACCCCTCTTTTAGTGTCCAGGAACAGAACGGTCTCCTGGAGACCCAGGAAAGCGGCTGTGTCCCTACCTCTTTATCTGCAAGACTACAGAAAACTCCATCCTTGGGGTTTAGGTTAGAAGGTGGGGACATGACAGGAGATCAGGGAGTGTCATGGGTTGAATATTGACCAAAAAAAGTACCTGTCCACATTTTAAACCCCTGAATCTCAGAATATGACCATATTTAGAAAAAGAACCTTCTCAGATGTAATTAAGTTAAGGATTTTGAGATAAGGTTACCCCAGATTACCAAAGCGTCCTGGGAGAGACAGAAGAGAGGGAACACAGACACAGGGACAAGGGCAACCATGTGAATAGGGAGGCAGGGATTAGAGTGATACTGGCACCAGCCTGGAGCCACCTGGGGCCACCGGAAGCCAGAGGAGGCAAGAAGGATTCTCCCCTGCAGCCTCTGGGGGAGGACAGCCCTGCCGACACCTTTATTTCAGACTTCTGGCCTCCAAAACTGTGAGAAAATAAAATTTCTGTTGTTTTAAGCCGCTACATTGGTGTTTATTTATGATGGCAGCCACCTTTGGGGGGTATGCCGTGGGCACCTGGTCCTGTGAGGACATGAGTCAATGGAGGGATGGGAGGGGAGTGACAGGGACCAAGTCAGAAGCGACCTAACACCAAGCCCATTTCTGCAAGCACAAGCCTGCCAAGATCAGCAGACCAGGGAAGGGCCACTCCACAGAGCACCTTTGATGACGCAGGAACCCAGCAGACACTGCCCACTACCCAGGACACCTTGCTAAGTTGCTGGGCACTGCGGTTCTGGGCCCACAGGCTGACGCCTCTAGTCTGCCACCTGTCCGGTCACAACAAGAGCTGAACAAGGCCCTCGTATGCCCTGGGCCTCACAGACCTAACTGTCCCCACCCTGAGGGCACAGCCCCACACACCTCAGTCCATTTCAGGGCTAGATTTGGGGAATAAAGGACTGCTGTGCTTGAACTTTGGGGCCAGATTGGGGCAAGGGTAACTCCTCCAAACAGGGATGAGTGCAGGAGAATAAACACCATTACATTTTCATCTTAAATTTTCAATTAAAACATACATAAGGGAATTCTAGTTAACTTGAGTTAAAACAAACAATGAAGAAAATAGGATAAATTCTCAAAGAAACTATATTTTATGACCTCAGAGAAATGAGATAAGATAATGAATTCTTAACATAAGGGCATGTGTTTTTTTAATTGTTTTAAAGTAGAATATTTAACTGCCACTTAGTTAAAAATACAAGGATCAGAACAAAATAAAATAGTAAAAGGGATAAGTGACAAAGTTGAGAAAATCCCCAAGAAAGCAGAAAAAAACAAAGGAATTTACAATGGAGGGAAAAGGGTAAGATCACTAAAGGGTCAGTCAATCCAGGAAGTCTCCAAATGGAGAAGAGAAATAATGGCAGAAAGAACACAAGAAAACTTCCTGGATTTGAAAGATTGGAGTTAATAGATTGAAAGGGTCCAACAACAACTAACAATTAACACCAACTATGCCTCTTGAATCCCATGTTGTGAGATAAAATTGATGTCCCCATATTCCCCCTGTGCCTCCTTGTTTCCTTCCACCACCCCCACTCAGTCATGGAATCATTGTTCTTATTTCGTTAATTTTTGAAATGTGGCGATATTAACATTGATGCTGTTTCCACACTGAGTAAATTCTCCAAAAATTGAATCTTAAAGTTAAAAACCCACAATCACTAGACACAGAGATCTAACCCATGCACACCACATACACACACACACTTAATGTAAATAGGTATTGTTGCACAGCTGAGCGATGTGCTGGGATTGCATTGCCTTCTCTGGAAGGCCAACATCCATCTGAGAAGAAACTGTCTCTAGACATGGGTCCTTTCTCACTCCACCAATTGCCTAACCATCTCTTTGAGACTCTTCAATCAGTTGCTCTTTTGCCATCTCCTCCTTTCCAGGGACCTCCCTGCACAGCCTTTCCCTCTGGCCTGGGCCGCAGCCCCGCTCCACGTCCCTGCAGAGAGTATCTTGTTCCTGTGATTAGAGACACCATGTCCTGGATCTTTCATGATTTAGACCCTCTCTCAGAGAAATGTACTACAGTAACATTCCAGGGAAAGAGGCATGCAAGGTAGACGTCCTAGCTCTTCAGTGTGTGAAAATGTCTGTTTTCTCTGCGTACTTGAGCAGTAGTTTAACACGTGTGGAAGACTGAGGCGACAGTTGTTTCCCTGAGAACTTGCTCCACTGACTTCCAGAGGCCAGTACTGCCTGTGGACAGGCTGCTGCCTGACCATGTAGGCTTCTCCTTAGGGTGTCTGCTTCACACCCTTCCTCTGTCTCCAAGAGTGCCTCCCCACCCCATCCCCCTGGTTCCTGTTGTTGACTTCTAGAAATTGAGAGCCCAGCATGGTGGCTCCACCTGTAATCCCAGTGCTCTGGGAAGCTGAGGCAGGTAGTTTGCTAGAGCTCAGGAGTTTGAGACCAGCCTGAGCAAGAACGAAACCCCTGTCTCCACTGAAAATAGAAAAGTTAGCCTGGTGTGATGCCGGGGTTGGTAGTCCCAGCCACTTGGGAGGGTGTTGAGGCAGGAGGATTGCTTGAGCCCAGAAGTTTGAGGTTGCTGTGAATTAGGCTGATGCCACAGCACTCTAGTACCGGATGTGAGGCCAAAAACATCACCTATCTTACTGGGGAAGCCATGGTGGAGAAAGGGCCTCACAGTGAAAGCCAAACAGGGCACCTCCAAAAGCTGGACAGGTCTGGAAAGGGCACAGCTCCAGAAATGATGTGGCTCCTGCAAGGCCACAGCTCCAGAGGTGACACAGTGCCAGAAATGGGCAGACTTGCAGGCCCAGTTACAGTGACAGTGGGACGTGGAGACAGAGCAGAAAGTGCCCCTGCCAGCCAATTCCCTCCCAAGAGGAAGAAAAACAGGGTTACCCCTGCCCAGGGACCTTCCCAAGTTCACTAGTCATAAAATTCTCTGCTTCTCCTGGAGAGAAGTGGGGGGAACTGAAGAACCACCCGGTGGGTCCCCTGGGAAGAGGGGCCTGCTCCCAAGAGCAGCTTCTGAAATGACTGTTAGTCAGATATCACAGCTCTGGAATTGGTCCCCTGTGGCTTTTTCTCTCATGTTCTCTGTTTCTTTGTCTTTCTGTGACATTTCCTGGGAGATTTCTTTGCTTACCTGCCCACCCTTTTATTGAATTTTTTCCATATTTTTCTTTTTTTTTTTTTTACCTTGTTTGAAACTAGCCCACGTGATATATACCACACTACAATGATGTGAGGCCAGTTTCAGTATTACTTTTCCTCCTCTTACGACCACCAAGACCAGCGTTCAGATCTGATGGGAAAGGGAATCGGGAGGATTTTTTCCATATTTTTCATATCAAGCACTTTCTTGTGACTATTCCATCCTCCAAGACCTATGTTCGTATTTCCCAAATGCATTATCTTTTCTAAAAAGAAATTCATTTAAGATACTAATCTGAATCTGGGTTTGAGTTTTTGTTTTATTTCTTTTTTATCGTTGCTCTTGCTGGTTGAGTGTGTGCGAGAGAGAAGAGGAGGCAGGGGACAGAGGCAGGGAGGGAGGAAGTTGGATCATCTGCAAAGCAGACGTGGAGACAGAGTTAGAAGCAAATGGGGTGCTGGCAGTGACGCCTGTGATGATTAAGGTCAAAGGCAGAAGGACACTTCCCAGCAGCCTCCAGACTGTGAGCTGAGCCCCTGGCTCTTTCCTCCCCCTCCGGCAGGTCGCACAGACCCACCCACGTGGCCGGCCTTCCATGTGAGCTGGGAGAGGGGCAGCAGCCCGACCGCGGTGGGGGATGTGGTCATCTGGGATCCCCATGTGTTCATGCTGCTGACTCACGTCCTCTGGTCCTGCTCAGGCTCCAGGAACCTAGGAGGCATCTGTGAAGGTACAGCTGCATGGGGCTTGGTCTGCAGAGGCCACTGGCAAGTGGGGAACAGATCTCAGGTGATGGTGCCCATGACTCACTGCACGGTCCTGACAGGTGGGGAGCAGAACCTCAGATGTGCCACTTGGACTTCCCCACCCTACACTCCAAGGACCTAGTGTGGGTGCTAAACCAGCTGGCAAGCAGAGAGACCAGAGTCACATATTCGGGAGCCAAATGCGGTGTTGAGTACAGCACAGTCACAGCCCCCACAAACACACACATGTACACACGCACACAGCCACCTCCTTTGGGTCAACAGATCTAGCCGTCACACCAGTTGGGGCTTTCCCCTGCCCTGGGACCAAGTCACCACCATCAGAGTGGCTGCTGGGCAGCTTTCCCATGCCAGGGACCATCCAGAGCCCACCTGCCACTTGCCAACCCCGCAGTGGGCCACCCAGTCCCTAAAGTCACTTCTTGGGTCCTCTGCCAGTGGACGTAAAGACAGGGATGCGAGGGACACGCTGAGCATGACGTCCATGAAAACTAAGTGGGGGCGGGACAGGAGCGGGACAGGGGACTCCAGACTGGGAAGCTGGTGTGGAAGCCATGGAAGGAGAGGACGCAAGGAGGACAGAGGGAGGGGCCTCAGACCGCAGTGCAGCCCTGAGCAGGCACCCCCAGCCCGTCAGGAGCTGCGAGCAAAGGCCTTCCTCAGGGAGTCACCCACTGCCCAGGACTGGTGGCCTTGGTGGTGCTGCCGTCCTCGGTCATCAGATGGGGGCTGCCGGTGGGGCACAGGGCCTCAGCCTGGGCACAGGACAGAGCCTGAAGCCTCCAGCAAGCTCTGCCACAGCTGCCGTCTTCCTCGAAGGCAGACCATGGGCCCCTCAGGCTGCCATGTCAGTCTCTGAGTGCTCTTTTCTTCTGCATGTTTTTCTTTGCTCTCCTTCATGCTGCCAGCTTAAATGTCTGGCAATCCTCAGCTGTCTGCTCACTTCTCAGAGAAGTCACAGAAGCTGCTTGGGAGAGGAGCCGGCAGCTGCCAGATCCTACCCAGGCAGAGGGAGCTGGTGCAAACAGGAGCTCAGGCCCAGGTCCAGGAGGCGTCTGTGAAGGTGAAGCTGCAGGGGGCTTGGTCTGCAGAGGTCATGCCCACTTCCAGGCCCCCCAGAATAACCCATTACATTTCTTAGAGCAAAACCCTGGCGTGGTAGGTTGGTTGGTGGGTTAGCGTGTGGGTTAGCAGTGGGTGGGTACATTGATTGGTAGCATGTTTGGTTGGTCGAATTTGAGGGGGAGGAATGTGTGGACACCAGGTTGATCAGGGAGGGGAGAACTCGGGGGTGGTCCACACCTGGTGCTGAGTCCTGGTCATCTCCCTCTTAGCTTTGTCACCCTGTAAGTGTCCACAGGAGGCAAGTCCCCAGATGCCCTCTCCTGCTATGCACCTTCCTAAACTATGTTGAAGTCTCTCATCCTCTGTAGGAGTTCCTCCTGTTCTTCATCCTCTGTGAGTTCATAACTTCTAGAAACTCCCTGAGTGTCATTGAATATGCGCCCCATCTGTCATCCTCACCTGGGAGTCTTCGCTGCCCTGCCTGAAGCACGGCTCGCTCAGGTCATCTCCAATCTTGCTCTGGAAACGAGTGAGACGCCTTGTTTAGGTCCCCGGGACGGGTGCGTTCACAGACCCTCTCTCCGCACTGTCTCTCCTCTCCTTCCTCTTCACTCTGCTCCTGGCTTCACCCCGAGATCCAGCCCCCCCCCCCGAGTTCTGTTCTCACCGTCAGTCTCCTGACTCTGAGGCAGGGTCGGGCGCCTCATTGCCCTGCACCACTCACAGTCCCATCCAAATAAGTACAAATGTCCATCCCTGTGTCTCTCAGAATTGCCCAGGGGACAATAGTCATAGGTCCCAGGACACCTGCTAAAAAAGATGCTCAGCCAGAATCTTCCCGAATCTCCCCCCTACAGCCCTCCTGCCGCCCACCCACCCTGAAGCAGCCGCCGAAGCTCCTGTGCACCAATCACACACTCCCCACTGGGCACTGGCCCTCGCCACCTTGGGGCTCAGCTCTTCAACTGAGTCTCTCACACCCCATGCTCACCAGCTGGCCATTCACGGGCAAAGCATAGAAAGCAAAGTGCAAGAAGAGACCTCACCCCCTCTTCTCTTGGAAAGGTAGCTTGGCTGGGGCACCCAGGGACTTCAGAAGGGGCAGTCCCACTCTGACCTCTCCGGGTCTCCAACCAGAGGTAGCCAGTGTCATCGAAAGTGACCATAGCATGCAGAGCTGAGGGCTGTGCCAGTGAAGAAGGAGACAGTGCCCAGTGAGGACTTCCATACTGACCGGAGAGCAGGACAAAGGGTTGGGGACACCTGGACATCTTGCTCAGTGTCCAGCCCACACATCCCAACATGTGCGGCAGCCTTAGGGAAACTGGGGTGCCCTGGAGGAGAGCAGTTGGAAGGAGCTAGAGCTAGTGGGGTGGGAAGAAAATCATTGCTGCTAAGGACACACATCACCTGGAGACGCGCAGGTGTATTTCACAATTGTCAACATCGCCAGATGTCCCTAGGTTGTTTTCTGGGGTTGCATTTTATCTCCTCCCACTACTCCATTAAACCACTAAGGGTTGTGCAGCTTCTGAATTAATCACTTAATAAGCATTTATTAAACACCTACTAAACTTAAGTGAACACCTGAGTAGCGTATTCAGGTCATGATGGACATATCCAAAATCAGCGGGATATATAAAGCTATTTTCTGTCTAGGAACTAGCAATTTTTTAACTCTCCTCACTTCCATCTCTTTCTACATACCAGCATCAACAATTGGGACTTTGCTATCATTTACAGAAAAATGAAATCTATAATGTTGGGGAGGGTAGCTCTGTACGCCTAGGACATCTCCCAGCTCCAGGGAGGGGCAGGTGCCCAGTACTGGCTTGCCCGGCATCGTGTCCCTGGGCAGGCAGCCCTGGGGCAGGCACCAGCGTAAGCACCCTGGCTATAGGAGCAGAGCCTCAGAGTGGCTCACCAGTGATAGTCTTAGGATGCTACCGCTGGGTCCTCCCCACAGGGCTTGCCGTGGCCAGAACTGACCTGCATGCCTGAGGAGAGAAAGAGTTCCCTGGTGGTGGGTGGGAGTATGAAAGCCCTTGGGCCTGGGTGGGCCTGGGCAGCTCCAGGAGCGGGCAGGTGTGGCTAGGTGGGACCTGGGCAGGGTTCACCCTGGACTTGGATTCTGGGTCCTACTGGCTGCTGCAGTTCCTGCTGACCCCACACGTCAGGCAACATTCTGGGTACCAGGTTTCTTGCTGAATGTGACCCGACCTGACCCTTCCACGTGGCCCTGCATCATTGCCACCCTATGGCAAAATAGGGGGAGGCTTACATAGGCAAAGGCTTGGAAGCAGGGGCACACGGTATCTTTCAGGGTAACCTAGTGGGGAAGAGTCGGAGAGGAGGATGGAGACCTGTGAAAAGCCCCGGCACCACCCCAGCCCTGCCCTCCGTGAAGGCCGATGGAGACCGCTATGTGGCTCGAGTTCTTTGCAGAAGAAACACTGCATTTTTTCCACTTACTGAGCAACACCCAGTCCTGATTCTCTAGCTGAAATTTCCACAGATGTTCCTTTGGGCTTGGCTGCTGCAATGTTGCAAGGGCAGCTGAAATGGAGCAAAGGTATTCAGGGGCACGGCAGTGAGCCCGCCCTGCAGAGAAAGTGAAAACACCTGGGCAGAAGCAACGTGGGACCCACAATGGGAACATCTTGGAGCAGTGTTGTCTGTTGGAAGGGGAGGGGCAGAAAGAAAGGAAGAGAGACCTTCTGTGTGGTGCCAGTCTGACAATAAGAATTGACTTGGACCATAATTGCACAACCTTCACCAGAAAACGTTAATAGGGGTCAGATGTTCTCCAACCAAGGGGCATTTTTATGACCCTGACACAAGATATTTGTAAAAATATACACATTTTGTTACAAGAGGTTCATTGGTTCAGGCGTTTCCAACTGAGGCCAAGAAGAGATTAGATGTGTAAGAGACTGACCAGGGGGATGGCATGAAGGACAGAGGGCAGGACAGGAGGGGGCTGCAGACTGAGACCCCCAGAGTGGGAGACCCTCTCAATCTTATTCTTTTCAGCAGAGGTCTTGTCTTACACAAAACCACATGTGGTATTGCTTTTATGCTACTGTTAGTCTTTCTAAATAAAAACGTTTCTTAACCACAGAGAGAGTAAAAGGAATTTTAATATCAAGTCATACAACTTGATATTTTGTGCTAACAATACAGGGTGTCCCAAAAGCAGTCCCTAAAGTTTCCATACCTAGGGAAAGAGGTGAAATGTATTTCTGTTACAAAACATTCACTACAAAATTTTAGAAAGAGGTAGCCAATACCTCTCTATGAATGTTTTGCAAGTATTCTGTAAAATTTTGTAATGAATATTTTGTAAATAAAAATACATTTAACTACAATTTCCCATTTTCCATATGTATGGCAACTTAGGGAGACTTTTGGGATACTCTGAATAGAAGCCAACTTTTGTGGGTGAAAGTTTAATATCAATGCACGTGAATTATCAAAAGGATCAAGAAGTGATGAAGCCTAAATATAAAGTTGCTTTCACTTTATAATGTTACAGAATAGAGCCCTTATCCTGGTCTGCTCAGTCTGCCCCACCATAAACAGTGTCGATTACAAGCAATAGACATTTACTTGGCATAGTTCTTGGGACTGGAAGTCCAAGGTCAAGGCACCAGCAGATGTGGTGTCTGGGATGGGCTTTCTGGTTCATAGATGTCACCCTCTCACTTTGTCTTTGGGTGGTGGAAGGGATAGAAGAGCTCCCGTAGGCACATTTGATAAAGGCACTATTCCCAATGATGACCCAATCACCTCCCAAAACGTGCCACCTCCTGTTCCATTGCCAAGAGGGTTGAGATTCCAACATATGGAGTTGGTGTGGACACAAATATCCAGACCACCATAGCAGCCCTCTCCACACCAGAGCAAAATGCAAAGATAAACATTTGGAGTAGACTAATTAGGAAAAACCAAAACCATTGTAATCAAGTCAGCCTCTGAGAATGCTTAATGTTAAGACGGTGTCACATTAATGGTTTCGATGAATAGGCTTTATTTTTTCAACTAAGAAAAATAAATCCAAATGCATTTGTTACTGACTGTAACAAAATTCAAAGACTTTTTCATGACTTCAGTGTATTAACTATTCCAGGGGAGACACAGAGCCTTCAAAATGGAAACAGCATGGGAAGAACAAGGTCACCATCCAATAAGAGTGAGACGATGCTCCCCAGATAGCGGCTGAAGCTTGTGTAGCTGTTTGAACTTCACAATGGGAGGTGGCAGTGCCACAGCTCCCCTGGACCTGGGGTCCTTCTCCAGACCCCTCTTGCATCAGGCCAGTTCTGTAGACCTCCCAGAGGGTCCCTCAGAGACTCTTCTGAGGCTCTGTCGGTGGAGGCCTGGGTATACCATCTTCCTCAGCAAGAAGTAAACATCTCCCCAAAAGAGGAAACGGCAGCAGCCTGGGTGATTTAGTGATGGGGTGGGAGGAACCGGCCCTTGTGTAAAACGCCCACTGAGCCTCCCCAGTGCGGCGCTTCCCCACACACCGCCCAGCCTGTGACAACGTTTGCTCTCTCATAGGCTCTACATGTTCCAGTAACACAACTAAGGGCCCAGAGGTCTAGAGACAGGACCGGCCTCCAAGGACAGGTGGGAAGCAGTGCCCGGATCTGAGCCAGCTGCAGGTTCCCACGGTCTTTTCTTTAATCCAAGAACCTTTCTGTCAGTGGAGACTTGCTTTGGAACTGCAGACACTGGGCTGAGTCGTGAGCTGTTCTCACCCCTAAAGGTGCAGCTGTGACCCCCACCCTCCCCGAGCTCTCCCGGGCAGGAGACATTCACTTCCCCCTCCCTGTAAGTGTGGCCCTTCCCCTGAAAACAGCCAGCTGGTCATCCCCTCTGCTGGTACCTCTAAGCCTCACTGTCCCTGGAGTGGTTTGCTTGGCCAGTTGACAAAGCTGGGCGAGGGCAGGAGCCTGGGGACAGCAGACTAACCTGACTGAGGCAGGAGGACCCCAGAGCTTCTCCTGGCCGGCCCACGTCCCAGTAACTCACGGAGCAGGAGACAGAAACCTGTAACCTCCAGGGCAATTTCTCCTCAAGGAGGAGTCTGGGACAGAGGGCAGAGGACTCACACTGCTTTCCAGGAAGGGTTCCCGAGGCAGGCTGGGGACAGAGTCTCTCTGGGCTGGCAGAGGGACAGTTCGTTAAAGTGTTTAATTTCAGGCCTGCCCTGAAATTCTTAAGGAAATTCTTAAGGAAACTGTGAGGGAATTCTTAAGGAAACTGGGAGGGAAGCTGGGCACAGTGCTCAGGGCCCAGACCCCAGCGTAATCGTTTACCATGAAGCCCCAATAACCAGTGACATTATAATTCAAGCACAGAAGAGGCTCAGACGCCCTGGGCTGGGGCATAGTGATGACAGCCCCTCTCTCCACAGGGCCCGTGCAGCTGGGGTGGCTGGAAGCTGTGGGGTATGTGTGCAGCAGACTGGAGCCACCACCCGGGACTCATCCCAGGACAACAGTGAGGCTGGGCCAGGCTCAGGCCCAAACAGGCCTTTCCCCACACCTGGAAAGTTCTGGGCATGAGCATTCCTTCTAGTCCCTCAATATTTCCTGATCTGAGCAGATTCTTTACCAGGCTGGTAGAGAACACCCAAAAAAGAAAGAAAATAAAATCCCCTTCAGAATGCCAAGAGTGGGGAGATTGATCTTTATAATAAAAAAAAGTGGAAAAACATACGTCTGTGGCACGTTTTTAAGAGGGAAGTTTTATTTTTTTCAACTGTTCCTTGTTATTTTCTTCCCACTGTAACAGGGAGAGGGCAAGTGTGGTCTGTGGCAGGGCGAGCAGGGTGGGGTCAAGGCCTTTGGCCCTCCAGGCGCCTCTCCACCCCCTTCCAGGACAGCCCCGTCCCTCCTCCCTTTACACCCAGCTCAGCTGCACGCTGCGCCCTTTCCCGCAAGAGCTCGGAGAAAGCCCTGCGCGCCAGGGCTGCCATGGGGTTCTGGACATCCCCGCCCCCCAGCTTCACAAAGTCCACGGCAAGATCCTCTAAGTTAGCACTTTTGTCAAAGATAAGAAAAGCATTTTCAGAAAACCCAAGTGCTTCCAGTTTGGCAGGAGCCCCACTGAGCTGGGAGCAGGGGAATCTGCTCACACTTGTGTTTATAGCAGTTGCCCCAGAAGGCTCACGGTCTGGGGGCTTCCCATTGTTAAAAAGGCCACACTGTTTGCTTTCATCGATTTCTCTGCTGCTGCTACTGTTCCCACAAACAACACCAAGCGCCACCAGTCTGGTGTGCCTCTCACGGAGGCATCGATGCTCCCTAGAGCTCTCAAGCCCATGGGACGCACCATCCTGCCCAAGCCAGTGGGACACACCTTCTTTCTGACGCTGGTCCAGTTGATTCTTCTCGTGCCCAAAATGACCGTATCATGTCCCGAGCACGGCACTCAGCATGGTGACCCCTTCACCAAGCCTGTGTCAAGAACTTCCTCCATGTCGGATGCTGTTCTGTGACATGTCCTGGGAGATGGGGAGGCAGGCTAAAACCCCCGCCCTCAGGGAGGGTCCCTGCTAGAGAGGGAGCAAGTGAAGGCCACTGAGGTGTGTGAGAGCCACAAGAACAGGTCAGGAAAGAGCAGTGGGCAGAGGAATGGTGAGGGGACAGCGAGACTTCAGAAGGAGCAGCCAAGGCCAGGGAGGCCAGACCAGAGAGAGCACACAGGAACTTCTGGAAGTGAGGTTGGAAAGTGGAGCCAGGCCACAGAGGCTCTCAGAGTAAGAAGGGAGGCTGCGGGCTCACCAGCAGAGGAGGGACAGGGCCGGCCCCTGTTCAGTGGATCAGTTCCGGCTGCCAAGTTGAGAAGAACCAACCAGGGCATAGCTGGGTTCAGGGAGGCAGATGTTCCCCAGCCAGCCCCATGATGAGGTGTGGCTGTGGATTCCCTGAGGATATGACGTGACCATGGCCATCTGAGTTCTGATCTCCAGCAGTTAATGTCATATCTTTTTAAATCTCAAAATGCAACCAATTCAGGCCATTTCCCACCACCTGTCTCATCCACACATCTGTGCTGAAAACATTTTCCCAAAGCAGACATCATGGCATTGGGGAAAAGCATAAATTTGGCCACAGAGCAGGTGCAAGGAGGCGTCCAGGGCCCTGGGCTAATTTGGGGTCAGGGGCTGACTGGCCAGCGAGCTCTTCTCCTCCTCCTCACAAAGGTGGTGAGGAAGACGCTGGCAGCTGACCCACAGTGAGACGGCAAGTGGGAAGGAGGCAGCAGCCGGGCACCCCTCAGCAGTCACAGGCGCCCTGGCCCTTCCTCAGCTCGCTCTTCATCCACCCAGCCAAGCATGGCAAAGACACAGCACAAGGCACCTGGCCTGACAGTCGCTGACCTCCCCACCCTGGGTCTCAGGCCACGGCCCTGAAGCAGCAAAAAGAGGTGCTGCTAGGGACCAGCCTGGACCAGGTGTCCACCCTTAGACCAACCCACAGTGGACAGTGCAGCCAACATTCCCTGCCCTGCAGAAGGTTCTAGTGGTCAGAACAGTGCTGGATGCCCACCCTCTGAGACGATTACCCACCAACATTCAACATGGGGAGTTCTTCAGTGTTCCAGATGCTGCTTTTTGGGGGTGCCAGCCATTTGCAAACATATTCTCTGTCTCTGATGCTTTTCCATCCTTCCTTTAAACAGGACACTGCCCAGAGCAAGAGTCACTGTTCTGATGAAGTCCAAGATGCATCTCTTTCCCTGGATGGATGATGCTTTTCATCCAAATCCAAGAACTCCCCACCCAGGCCTGGTTCCTGAAGATTCTCTCCTGCGTTTTTGACAAGAGTTTCATGGTCTTACGTTCCGCATTTAAGTCCGTGATCCACTTTGAGTTAAACTCTGCGTAAGCTGTGAGGTCTAGGTTGACGTTCTTTTTTTTGCCTCCGGATGTCTGATGGCTCCAGTGCCATGTGTTAAAAGAGGCCCCCCTCCACCAGGTTGCTTTTGCATCTTTGTCAGAAATCAGCCTGGTAGTGCTTATAGTCCCGGCTACTTGAGAGGCTGAGGCAGGAGCATCGCTTAAGACCAGGAGATGGAGGCTGCTGTCAGCTATGATGAGGCCTGCGCTCCAGCCTAGGAGACGCAGCAAGATCCTGCCTCAAAACAATTACATTTGCTCTGACTAGACTGATCTTTTCTTTGATAAAGATGTTAGTAAATTACACGTGTATATTTTACTTCAATAAAAAAAAAATGTAAAAAGAAAAAGGAACCAGCTGGGTGAGTGTGGCACTGCTCATTCTTGCTGTAAGAAGTGTTGAGTAGGTAACGTGTGTGGTGCTCAGCTCCCTCTGTTCCCTTAGAGAAGGACTGTAGGAGAAACCCAAGACCCCTTTAGACCCAGGGTTAACCTTTGGCAGGCTGCAAGCTGTCCCCTTCCCTGTTGTCCAGTCCTGCCATGGGCACATCTAAGCCCCTGGAACCGAGAAAGGGATCAGACAAAAATGCCCACACAGGCGTGTCCTGACATCGCCCCGCTCATGGCTCAGGCCTCTACTGCTAGTCTAGGGCAGTGGCGGGCGGGAAGCAAGAGCAAGAGAACATTCCTGACCTTCCTGCCCTGGAGGCTGAGGCCCAGCTCCTCTCTGCTCCCCGCCCCCATGAGCTCTGATGTCAACCGTCTCTGAGGGTCCTAAGCTCTCCTCTGGAGCCCATGTCACACAGCTCCAAAGAAGCATCGTTGCGTTTGGGGACCCATCCAGCATCTGACAGTGTCTCCTTCACTTTTTAAATGCGAGACTCCTCCCGCTGCAGCTGAGGCCCATTTCCTCTTCAGTCCCCTGTGAAAATGAAAAACATCTGGGAAGCATCTCTCAAACACTTTGTGCACTTAAGGCTCTTTGGACAGCACCACCCCCACTACCCCTTCCCGGAGAGTTAACTTGGAGCAGGCAGGTTCCCCTGAGCAGCCCAGCTTCCTGCTGGCCTGTCTGGCAGGTTCCCTCCCGTGCGGGTGGCCCTGCCCCTTGGCTGCATTGCTGAGTCTTTCCAAACCACCTCCTCTTGGGGTCACACAGGAAGACCAGTCCTATTCGGAGAGGGGGAGCTGGCCCCACAGAGTGCCCGCGCAGCCCTACTTAGTGAGCACTTACCTATGTACCAGGCAGGTTGCTCAGTGCTGAGCGGACAGGGCACACTTAACACTTTGCATCCTCTCTCCCCGCACCCCTGGAAACTTAGAGCCATGACAGCAGATAAGGGGACTTTGGGGAAGGACTTGTTGGGAATACAGGACAGTCTGGGGTGGGATCTGGGCCCTGAAGGAGCCCCAGGGAGAGCATGTTCTCTGACGGGGACAGGAAGGAGGGTATATCAGATGGTGGTGGTGAGAAGAGGAAGGCGCAGGCTGGGGAGCAGGAGGCAGGACGCAGCACAAGGGGGTGGTCACCACAGGATTTAGGACCGGACCTCCCAACTTCTCAACCATTTGATGAGGCCCTGCTTATGGCACTGGTGTGCTAGTATCCCAGTAAGACCATCAGGGATGAGAGATCACAGGCTAAACCTGGACCATGGTCATTGAAAATATTAAGGAGGTAAAATGGTGATAGGCTGTCTAACAGAAGGCAATTTCTGCATGCACTTTAAGGATGCATGGCAAGACTCTAGAGTGGTTTCCCCACCTCAACAAACCCAGACCCCTGACCCCTGGCTTCTCATCACTGTCCTCCCCCAGCAGGGTTTCCTGGGAGGGAAATGTGAGAAAACCAGACTTTACCACAAAGCGGAGGATGCATCCCATGGGAGAGGCTCCTGCTAAGTCAGCAGTGAGCAGGGGGTGAGTCACAGACACCCACAGCCTGAGTAGCCCAGATAGCCTGCAGGGAGAGGTGACATAAGGGGGCCTCAAGAGACTGAAGGACTGAGGGACATGCCCGAGGGGAGGACAGGGGCTGGGTGGATGGGGTGGGGAGAAACGTTGCAAAGTCTGGAGGGAGTTCAGCTAACGTGGGGCCCCCTCCCAGAAGTGGCTGCTTTATGATCCTTTAACAGCAGCAAATATAACCCAGCACACGTCCAGCAGGCTCACAGTCATTTCAAATGTCTCTATCCTGAGTTAATGGAGTTCCTGCTGCAAGTCACAGGAGCCTAGTTCCAACCAACTAAAGCAAAAAGACTCATCTAACAAAACCGTTGAAGCACCAGTTTTAGAGACAGCTAGATCCAATGAAAGTTGTCAAGTTCTTTCTCGCTCTGTCTCTCATCCCTATTTGGCTCTTCCTGGCTCTCTTTGATTTACTCTCCAGTCAGGCCCTCTCCTCTAGCACCATGCAGTGACCACCAGCAACCTCAGACTCAGCCTCCCACTATAGGGACCAGAGGCTCTGTCTCCCAGGGCCCACATATCAATCCCAAGGAAGACTCTGATTGGCTCCACATGGGTCATGTGCCCTTCCTGAGCCAATCATTGTAGAAGGGGAAGAGGTAACTTCATTGGCCCACCCATGTGGGGGCGGAGCCAGGAGATCCCCATTAGCATTGGTCTGGGTTACACTACAAGGAAGGGAGGCAGGCAGCCAAAATTTATAATCACACAGACTTTCACAGAGACCTCTAAAATTAACACAGTGTTAATTCATAGACATTACCTCATTTCATTCTCACAGCAACCCCCTAGAGGTAACAGGGCAGGGATTTCAGCTGCCAGAGAAGTAGGAGGCTTATCCAGGCAACACAGCCAGGCAGGGGTAGGGACCCAGGTTACCCAAATCCAGGTCAGGCGCTCTTTCCATGTCATGACACTGTCCCAACTTGTCCTCAACAACAGACACTCATAATCTGCCTAGATCTCAGGTCCTGCGTCTCCCTCACTGCCTGCCACACAGCCCTGCAGCTCTCAGCCTGAGGACAGGACACAGAACTTGCACAGCCCACACACTCAGGACAAAAGTCCTAGACACCAACAGCTTGTGAGCAGCCCTGAGTGAATGACAGGCTGAGAGGGGGCATCAATACCCACTGCCTCACCCCTTGAGAGGGACAACTCTGGAACACGTTCCACATAGTCCCCAAGAAGTCTGCATTGGGACTGAGCCCCGGGGGCCACCATAGTCACCTGTCCGTTCACACACCCTGTCCCACGGCCCCACTGCCAGTTCTTCCTGGGATTGCCTCCCACATGAACTGGAACTCAAATCCTTGTCTTGGTCTGCTTCTGAGGAACCTCAATGAACATGCTCTGTCTACACTAATAAACTCTACCAGTGAGTAAATGGTAGACCAGTGCCCGTCCACCCAGAATGGGAAATAGCAGTGCACAGACAGCAGGATTCCCTCCCCACACCTCAGAGACAGACGTGGCTAATCGACCCGGCACTCTTTCTGATGCTCTGCACCCATGCACAGGAAGTCAGTCACATCTATCTCCATAAAATGAGTGGGTGCGCTGGTGGCACCCGCATTGCCATTTGCCATCTTGTCTATGGTCCAGCCAGTGGCTTGCTGAGTCCATAGAGCCACTCAACCAATGTCATTCTCATAATATCATCAGCTCCAAAAAATGGCTACTTTTCCTTCCCTTCTTTGCCAGCCTTGCTAAGAATTGCATGTGCAGAAGAAAATGCCAAGAAGTCCTTGTTGGTCTAGCCAATTGTCACAGAAAACAGAGGCGCAGAATTCAGAGAGCAGTTAGGTGGCACCCTGCCCAGCCGGGTGAGTGGTATGCTAAAAATAAGCATGACTCACATCTGGCTGGGGGATCCAACCACAGCTCCAGTGGTAGCACCCTCCCCCACCTTAAACACCATCTAAGGTGTCCAGGGAGCAGAGCCATGTGTCCAGCCAGCTCAGTGTGTGCAGAGCACGCAGCCACATGTCTGTGCACACTGGCTCAAACTGCGAGTCACACAGCTCGGCAAGGGCCATCAGGTTCAGCACCTCATGTTATACCGAGGGCACCTGGAGCCATCTGGCCAAGGCCCTTGAACCCACTTGGAGTCCCTGGATAAACACATCCGTCACTTAGGAAAACAAAATTATATTTTCCGTGGTGATGAAATGACTCTCGAGGGGGTAGTTACAAAAATGTGTGCTTGGCTAGGGGACAATGTGGTTTTGCCAATTAGCTAACACGGGAAACACGGGGGTCTTCGCACAGCACAATGAAAAGAAAAAAGTAAGTAAGAGAAAATACAAGAGCAAGAAAAAGATAGGTCCATGTTCAAAATAAACAATTTGTACATTACAGTCTTTGATTTATACACAGGCTGAGTTCCAGGACTGTGTTTCCAAGTCAGTTGTTTGTAGTTTGAATACATTTTCCCATAGAAACTACATTCATTGTTTGTAAAGTCAACCCACAGAACCAGTCTCTTTCTCCAATAAAGTATCTGAACTGTATCACCATTTTCACTTTTCCAGTTCTCCCCAAAATAATCCATAGCATTGCTCTGCAAGAAATCAAATTCTGATATCCAGATCAAGCCAGGGGAGGTGAGAGGGCCTGGTGGTGGGTTAGAGTGCTCACAGGGACATTGGTGGGTGGCCGTCAGTTTAGGAGACAATAGCCTGAGTGTGGTCCCCAAGGTCGCCTGATGCTCCCTTGGCCTCAGCACATTTAAATTCTTGGTTGCCTCACCTTGAAACAGTCCCTGCTGTACATTGTTGTTGGGCAGATTAAGTGGTATAAGGTAGATATCACACAAGGAACAGTGGCTGGCCCCAAGCCAGTACTCCGCAGGAGAATATTAGCTCTCCTGTTGCCTTTCTGAGTGCAGAAGAGAACTTATCGTGCTATCTGAGCATCCCAGGTTTGGAGTGAGCCACTAGGATTCCCAACAAAAGGCAGGAACACGTCTGCTTTGCTCCCCACTATGATTTCCATGCCCAGTTTATGGCAGGCCCATACAAGGGATGGATGGATGGATGGATGGATGGACAGATGGATGGATGGATGGATGGAAAGAAAAATGAAGGGATGTACAGATGGATGGGGGGGTGGAGATCAAATAACTTTTGCTCACCACTGCCTCTGCCTTGAGTTGGGTCCTTGTCTAAGGTCCCCGTAAGCACTGCCACAGGCTTTGATATTGACTACCCCCTGAATGAGATTCTCTGACCTCAGGCTCTGGAGAACCATCTTTTTGTCCCAGCTCTTCTTTAATCTCCTTCCCTGACTGCTAGTTCCCAGGGTCCCTCCTACAGAGACATGGCTATGGTATCCCTTAGACTCATTCTCCCTTTCCCTCCCCCTTCTCCTTGGGTGTCATTCTCCCGTGGAGCTGGCTCTCATTTCCCCACTCATTTCCAGCACGGCCTTTCCTCAGAGCAGCGAACTCAAGCTCACTGTGCAGGAAGGTTATTTTTCCCATCACAGTCACACCAGGAGCTTAAGTCCAAAGCTCTAATGCCCCCTCTTCTTTGTTTCCTCCCTCAAACACATCTGCTTCTGCTCCTGGATCTCCAGCCCCCACTAAGAACCATGACTCCCTCACAGTCACAGGCTGGGATTCTCAACGTCACTGTCACTGCTCCTCTTCGTCCACTGTCCCAATCTGATCCATCAGGAAAGGAGGATGGCACCATCGTGCCCGTACACCCTCCCAGTCCTTGTGCCCGAATAACTGGTGTCATTATCTATTACCTCAGAGAAGCAAACAGTGACTGTTCCAACAGACGAACCCCCAAGTCACAGTGGCCAACATGTCACCAGCTTCTCTCTTGCTGTGTTGGTTACCTGTTACCATGTGCAAGCCATTTTGAGATTTGGGGCACACAACCACCATTCTTTGTACTATCTCGCGGTTCTTTGGGTTGGCCGGGGTCGGCTGGGTGGCTGTCCTGCTCCATGGGGTGTTGGCTTGGTCCGTAGTCATCTTTGGCCTCCACTGGGTGGGGACACCCACACTCACACACTTGGCACCTTGGCAGGGTGGTCGGAATACAGAGCTCACCTGGAACACTGGGACAGCCGAGCTCCGCCCTCTGTCTTCTCAGGGCCTCTCCCCGAGGTAAGGCCATCTGGACTTCACATGTGGCAGCTTAAGCCTCCACACAGAGAAAAAGTATCAGCCATCAGGCCTTCTAAAGGAAGGCATCAGAGGCCTAGGCCCGACTCAGCATGGGAGGGTGTCACACAGGTGGGAAAATCAGGAGACACGGTTCAGTGGGGACCATCTTTGAAGACCAGCAGCCACACTCATTCAAACCACAGTTCTACACAGGCCGGCGGCCTCCTCTGTCTGATTGCTGACATCATTTGCAACTTGTCTTCAAGGTCATCATGGCAGAGGAAAAGAGAGCAGGTCCCAGGAGTGAAGCATCTTTCCACTCACATTCCATGGACCAGAACTAATCATATGATCCCAACTTGACTCGAAGGAAGACTTGGAACTGTAGGAGCAGGTGGCTGCTCGGACTCAGCTGTCTCTGCTCTGTGGTCTGTGCCCTTTGCTGGATGGTGCCCACCATATGCAGAGACCCCCTTTCGTTGCTGGAAACAAGCAAACTGGGTCAGCTTCCCCTGGAGGACAGCGTAGCTGGCCCTTCCTGCTTTTTCTAGGTTGGGTTTGGAGACCACATCAGGCACTTCCAGCCCTCAGATGCAGTGGGCATTACAGAGCCAGAGAGCTTAGTAACGTCAGAACACTACCCTTCCGTCTTCTTTCCAGAGTATTCCGTGGTGTTGGCTGGAACGGAGAGGAATTCATTCCTCCAAAGGGTGGAGGCTGCTTGTGTGACTGCTGGCTCCCACCTAGTGACGGAGGAGAACACAGCGTCATTGTGGGCTGGCTGCACTGGGCAGGTCCATGTGTGTGCCCTTTCGCAACACTATGACCAATTCAGGATGCCATGTTAGAGTCGAGGTGGAGATCCAGGGGAAATCCAAGAACAACAAAGCCACTTGATCTATAAGTGAAGGTGGAAGGGACTGGGATTAACTCACCAAAAGAACAGGAAATGACTCAGCAGCAAAGGCCTGTGAGCAGCAAGTCGGCGAGAGTGTGGACAGGGCCAATGGGGCCAGGGGTGAGCGCTGACTCCCCACGCACACTGGCTATGGGGCATCACTCGTGCAGCTCGCCCTCTCTCAATGTCACTTTTCTCATCTGTAAAATAGCCAGACTCCCAGCAGCTCCCACACAGAGTTCCTGTGACCATAAAATTAGATGATAAGTGTGCTGGGCTCACGGTAAGGGCTCCGTGAATAGGGGTGCTGTCACTGTCATTGTCCATGCTGTCGTTACTCCTGTTTCCATCTGTGCTGGAATAACATGATGATTCCTGTCAGTTATTAGATTAATTGAGAGGGGAAGTCATTAATAGTCGATGCCATTGACCACCAAATCCTTAGTGGGTATAGAAGACGCTCCTGGCCCAGCCCTGTCCATCTCTGCAGCCACGTCCCTGGCTCACATGACACGCCTCATCCGTAATGAATGTCTGACAGTTCGAACTGGTTAAAGGCTTCTGTGTACAAGTAACAGAAAGAAACCTGAGCAAACTGAAGATGTACCAAATCCTAGGAGATCCAGAAGAACCAGAACTCAGGAAGAGCAAAAAGCAGGCAGCTCTGGAGAAGCGGGGACTCCGGAGGCCACTCTGCAGGCCATGAGTCTCAGCAGAGGAACAGAGGACCGAGGACTGTTACAGTGTAACACGGGCAAAGCACAGGAGGACAGGGAGGGCCAAATTCATGTTCATGCCTTAGCACAACAAAATCAGCATTGCCTGGGTGGAGGGGGCGCAGGTGGCTGTCACTGGACTGGAAGAGTTGATCTACCAGGGCTTTGCCACAACTGTGCTTGTTTTCTATTAGCAAAAAAAAAAAAAAAAAGCCTATTGGGCACACCAAACCTTTGATGGGCATTACTACTCAGGAAACATACAAAATAGACCTTTACTCTAAAAGGATCCATTTTATACTTTTAAGCAAATAAAACTGGCACATGGGTCCCATGAGCCACCAAAGGGGGCGTGTGGACTGCCTCAGGTTAAGCAGCACAGTCCGCAAGGCACAGTTGTAGTGTTCATGATAAACGGAAGCATTCTAATGAATCAAGGGCCCTACATTCAAATGTTTTTGGGAACCAGACAGGAAACCTAAATGAGGAAAGTGGGCCAGTGTGAGACGGCAGGGAGCAGTGGACTGTTGGCCAGCCAGAGCGGGTGTGACTGACCGGCTCAGCTCTGATCAACTGGTGCCACACGGAAACGCAGGCCCAGTGTCCCATCTTCTGTCTTTAAAGAAAAGCCGGGTGTTTATGATTTTAGGAGAATGATTCAGATTTGTAAATGTGAGTAGTTAAAAAGTGTGAAGCCCTGGGTGAGCCACACAGAGCATGTCCAGGACTGAAGCCCGCCAGTGCGTGCAGCCACTGGTGCCCCCCAAATGGAAGACAGACCACAGGATGCTGCAGAGCCGGGCGTCCCACTACCCCTCGCCGTTTTCTCAGCAAAGACCATACCCAGGGAAAAGTGGCCAGAAACTGCCCACCTCTTTCCACTGAAAGAAATTCTACTTAAAGGGGATTTTCCAACAAGGTTTTATAATGAAATTGTTCAAACATACAGCAAAGTTGCAAGAATCTTACAATAAATACCTACATCTCCACCATCTATATTCTCACCGTCCTTGCTACGCTGCCTATCAATCCATCCGTCCGTCCCTCTGTCCACCCGTCCCTCTGTCCACCCGTCCCCCTGTCCACCCGTCCCTCTGTCCACCCATTATGCAGAATCCAATTGAGGTCTTTGGTAAACTGGTGAGGACGAGGTTTGGGGAATTGCCCTGACCATTTACCTGCCTTCTTTTAGATTCATACCCTGACCTTTCCTTCCTCTACTCGGCGTCAAAGGGAAATACAGTTCCCCAGGCTCTTTGTCCCCTAGCCTCTGTGTTTTAGACAGGGCTGGAGGGGCACAGGAGGGGGTTGGGGTGTCACCATTACTTAGGTGACATGCGAGGCAGTGGCTGCACATCCCCCAGGGCTCCAGCTCTCCCCAGACAGCCCATCCCTCCAGGGCTCTGGTTCTCCCTAGACATGCCTGAAATGAGTTGCGCTCCCTCCGGTCCTGGGTCGAGGCCCCAGCAGCCCTCCTCGCTGCGGGGAGAGCGAGTCCTGCTATTGCCCCACTGCCTTACCTCTCCACACACCAGCGCAGACATCCTCTGCATCATGTCCTGGATTTGAAATGTACTAATCCCACTTCTCCGGCCCCCAATGGATGCCTGAAACCACAGACAGTGCCAAGCCCTTTCTGTACCATCTGTTCTCCTACAAACATGTACCAACCAGAAGGAATGACTTATAAGTCAGGCACAGCAAAAGATTAACAATAACTAAAAGTAAAATAGAACAATTACTGCAATAAGCTAGTGTCACCACTCTTGTGCTTTGGGGTTACTGTTAAGTAAAGTAAGGGGGGCGGTGTCTGCAACACAAGCAGCAGGAAGCCACCACAGTCCACCTGACAAGAGGCAGCAGGAAAGTGGCGCAGACAGTGTGGACACACATCCCACAAAGGGGTGGTTCACATCCCAGATGGAACAGAGTGGAGCATGAGAGTCCATCACAGCACTCAGAGTGGGGGGCAATTTAAAACTTACGAATTGGCTCAGCACCCATAGGTCAGTGGTTAGGGAGCCGGCCACTCACACTGGGGCTGTCAGGTTCAAACCCAGCTGGGGCCTGCTAAACAACAGTGACAACTACAACAACAACAACAAAAAAATAGCCGGGTGTTGTGGCAGGCGCCTGCAGTCTCAGCTACTTGGGAGGCTGAGGCAAGAGAATCACTTAAGCCCAAGAGTTTGAGGCTGCTGTGAGCTGTGACACCACGGCACTCTACCGAGGGCATCATAGTGACACTCTGTCTCAAAAAATAAATAAATAAATAAAACGTATGAATTGTTTATTTCTGTAATTTCCCATTCACTAATTTTCAGACCGCAGTCCACTGTGGGCAACTGAAACTACAAAAAGCAAAACTGCAGCAAAGGGGGTGAGTGGGTCAAGCCCCAAGTCTGCTGTCTGGGCTCGACCCAGCTGAAAAGGCGGGTAGCAAGTGTGACCAGTAACTTCTGGGCTCCTGGGAAGCACAGGCCATGACAGAGGCAGGTGAATGTGCGGGAGACTTGCTGTGGGCAGCATCCGGGAAGGAGGACTGGAGAGCAGGTGGAGGGGGACTCAGCCTCTGACGGGGCAGTAGGTGGGTCTGCCGCAGACAGGAGGAAGGAGAGCTGGGGGGGCGGAGGGCTGAGACCCGGCACAGTGCGGGGAACACAGGGGCCACGCCCTCAGGAGCACGGCTGCGCCCAGCGCCTGCTGGAGCTGCCTAACCAAGGGGGCCTGGCTCCCACACCGCGTGGCTCCCGAAGGAGCTGAGGCTGGTGTCTGGCAGCAAACTCACCCCCACAACTTTCCCACAAGTTCTTTCTTGAAGGGGGAGCCAAGTGGTCTACCACCACAGCTGCCACAGCGAGCTACTCTTTGGTAAACTCGTCTAAATTACATCCTGATTTCATCCCAAAGGAACTCCATTTGAGCTGAGAGGTGAACAGAATGGGGCCTACCCACGAAATAACAATGTATATAATTCCAGTGCCAAATGTCTCTTCCCCAAGGACACTTTTAAACAGACGATTAATCACATGAGTCACAGTGGATGGGACTGCTAGGGCCCAGCTGGGATGTGTTAAGTTATCTACAAAAGGCAGAGAAATACTGGAACAGATAGAGCTGGTCCAGTTGTTAGTGGGAAACTATGCTGGGAAAGTGACATCTGTAACCAGCTCCAGCAACCCCGCCAGAGACTTCCCGCTTGGATTTCAGAGAACCTATTATTTTTGACTGGATATAAATTATGTATCCAAAAATGCAACCATTTCGAATGTGCATTTCAATGAATTTTGACAAATGTGTACACCTGTGTACAATAAATACACTTTTGATGAGTTTCAACAAATGCGCAAAAATATGGACCCGGCGCCTTAACAAAGATAATGAGCATTTCCACCACCAAAAAAGTCTGTGATTCCTCATGCCCTTTCTTTGCTTCAGACAACTATTTATCTAAACTGTGAATCAGATTTGCCTGCCCTGAAGTTTCACGGAAACGGAGCCACGTTCCACGCACCCTTTTCTGGCTGACTTCTCTCACTGGTTGATACCTATGGGACTCAGGCTGTTCTGTGAATCCTCACGTTCCCTGTTCACTTCAGAGAAGGGCTCCGTTGTACAAACACACCGCACTTTGCTCACCTGTAGAGGGATATTTGCATGGTTTCCAGCTGTGGGCAATTATGCTATGAATATTTGTATATAAGGTTTCATTTCTCTTATAATCCATATTTTTAACTTTTTATTTTGAGATAATTATAGATTCAGATGTGGTTGTAAGAAATAATAGACAGACCCTATATACGCTCTAACTAATTCCCTCAGTGGCGACATCTGCATACCATAGTTCAATGTCACAACCTAGAAACTGATCTTGATACAAACTGGACCTCAGACTTCATCAGTTTTATATGGCTTTGCGTGCTCATGTGCTCTGTTTGTGTGTGTGTTTAGTTCTGTGCTATTTTATCCCATGTATAGATTTGTGTGACATTCACAGTCAAGATGTAGAGCAGCCCATCGTGTGCTCTCTCGCGGCCTCCACCATCTGCTCCTTTCCCCGGCCCTAAGCCCTGACAACCAGGGGTGGGTTCTTCACCTCTATAAACGTTTCACTACCAGAAGCCTGTCTGAGTGGAACGTGCAATATGTGACCTTTCGTAACTGGGCATAAATCTCTGGAGAGTCCCAGTGGTGCAGGCTGCATCGGCGATGTGTTCCTCTTATGGCTCAGTAGTATTTCAAGATATAAATATGCCAAAGTTTGTTTAACCTCTCACCCACTGAAAGACATTTGTTTCCTGTTTGGGGTTAATATAAATAAATCTTCTATGAACTTTTCTATACAGGCTTCCATGTAAACACCAAGTTTTTTAATTTCCAGAACAAATGACTGATAATGCAGTTTCTGGGTCATTTGATACCAGCATGTTTAGTTTTGTTAAAAAACGAAAACTGCTGTTTTCTTTCCCTGAGGAGCTGTGCCATTTCTACATTTCTATCAGCAGTTTCTCTACATTCTCACCAGCTTTGGATGATCACTGTTTTTTGTTTTAGCCATGTTTTAGGTATATGATAGCTCATTGTGGTTTGAGTTTGCATTTTCCTAATGGCTAAAGATGTTGAGTATCTTTTCATGAGCTTATCTGCCATCTATGTAGCCTCTGTAGTGCCATATCTGTCCAAGCCCTTGGCCCATTTTCTAGTTGGAATACATGGATTTTTTTACCACTGAGCTTTGAAAGTTCTTTTTATATGTTCTAAATACTAATCCTTGGTTCAATGAGTGATTCGCAAATATGTCCTCCTGGTGTGGACGTTTTCCCTCCATCTCTTAACAGACTCTTTCACAGAGCAGGAATTTCTAGTTTTGAAGTGGTCCAGTGTACCCATTTTTAGTTGTAACTTTTTATGGCCGTGCCTTTGGTGTGAAGTCAGGAAACTAACTCTTCATCTTGCCCTTAGCCCAGATGTGTTCTCTTAATTGCTTTTTTCCTAAAAGTTTTGAGGTTTCCCATTTTAAGTCTGTGACCATTCCGGGTTATTTTTTGTATGACGTGTGAGGTTTAGGTTGAGGTTTGGGGCTTCACCCGTGGATGTCCAGTTACTCCAACACCATTAGTGGGAAGGCTCCTCTCTTCCCTTCCAAGTGCCTCCTGCACCTTTGCCAGACACTGAGGTGGGCAGAGCTGTATGATTCTATTCCGGATCTTCTGCTTCGTTCCATTGCCCTGCGTCTATCTGTCCCCCAAGGCCATACAGTTTTGATTACTGTAACTATATAGTAGCCCTTAACATTGTAGCTCATTCATTTTCAAGAAAGCAAAATAATTCAAATTAAATTTTTATTTAACTTCTCTCACATCATTTGACAAACCCATGGGAGTTCAGGCTCAAGTTACAATCCGACAGTCACAGTGGTGGTCCTAGCCCGGCCACTGTTGGAGAAAGAACAAAGGGCAGGTCCAATCCTTGGGCAGGGGGAAGGGAACAGAAAAAGTTCAGCAGGGGTAGGGCTGTCAGTATAGGAGTTGGACTTCTGGAACAAGGGCAGAAAGTTCCAGTAGAGGTCATGGCCAGGGACACAGGGGAGTGTAGCAGATGGATGTTGCAGTGCCACAATGTTACTTCCTTGTTACTCTGCGGCTCAGGCTTCCCTGTCTGTAGGAGCTCACTCAGCCTCAGTTAATGAACAGACAGGGAGTCAGAGAATAAAACCCTGGGTTTGTCAACTGGTTGGACCTCACCTCCCCGTTTCCTAGCAAGGGGGACCGCCAGTTGCCCACACTGGGGACGGGCTACATAAAGCCAATATCACCTCAGTTCTGATGGAACAACGCTGGGCCAGCAAGGCAGAGGCACAGGCGTCCCTGCCTTTCACCTGGTTCACCTCCTCCTACCTCTCGCATTGGTGCTGGCGTTGCCTTCGCTGCGTGAGTCCGGATTCTTGCACACCAGCTGCTACCCAACCATCAGGCTCTCATGTGGCAAAATGATCCTTCTCCACTGACAGCAACTGTATCTTTGGCTATGTGATAGCTGAGAAGGGAGGCAATGACTTTGAATGCTGTTTTAGTATTATGCCATAAAAGTGGAAGGGAGGGGAAGGAAGGGGGAAAGAAGAAAGCTCATACCAGCGGTGAGTCTCCTAAACTCAGTACAACAGAGGCAGGGATGGGCCACCTTACAAAGGCCAGGAGAGAATCTTCTGCTCTGATCTGCACTCAGAAGACCAGAGGAAAAGAACCAAGTTAAACAACACAGTCGAGTACTGGAAATGCTTCACTCAAGACCTCGCCTTAAAGAAGAGGAGCAGCTATGGAATTGTGCCGTCTTCTCTAGGCCTCCAAGGATGGACTCCTCTTAGCAGGTAAGCCATGTCGGTTTCCAAACACTCACCCTTGACCTTTGCTTTCTATGGTGTCTCAGTGTGGGGAGGGGAGTGCTCACAGCTGGGGCCTCCTGGGGACAGAGCTCACCCACCCGGCCACCCTGCCAGGGCTGTACATTCAGCAAGGACACACCGGGCGGGCTACTGCGGCCTGACGTGGGAAGCTCATGGAGGAGGAGGGCTCCCAGGCCAGCAGGCTCCCATCCGGATTTTATACTCAGGAAGTTTTGGCAGAACCATTGCTGACTCCGGCACCCAGACGTCTGAAATCATTCTGCCTGGGAAATCAAGCAGAGACGTTACAAGCTTCCAAAGATCATCAACTTGAAACCAGACACCCAAAGCTGTGGCAGGCCTTCAGCAAACGAACATACACAGGAAAGCACTAAAGCCTGCCACGTAAGTGCCCAGCAGACTATAATGTGATTATAGCAGCCTCAGACACTAACGGAAATGGGGTCGGACCACCCCACATCCACTTAAGCTGCTGGCAGTAGGGATGAGAGGCTCCTGATCTCAGAAAGGTTGGTGCCCCCTACACAGAGCTGGAGTTAAAGCCTGGCCCTGAGTGGCTGCTCTTTGCCAGTGGTGTCATCCTGGTCCTCAGGCCTGCAGGGTCAACCACAGTAACCTACACTGGCCAGAAGAGGGCCTCAGAGGGCCGAGGGACCGAGCAGGTGGCCCCAGCTGGCTTGGGAGGCCTGTCATTTAAGGCCTGGGGCTGGAAGCACCCCAGCTCAGAAGGAAGCTGCTCCCAGGAGCCTGGTGAGGTGAGGCAGCCTCACAGACAGAAGCCTGCAGGGCAGCAGCTCCTGAAACTTCAGCCTTTGGGACAACAGTTCTCCCTCCACTCCCTGATGAGCCACCAGGCAGCACAGATCCAAGTCCCAGAGAGTGGTCTGTTACATTCCAAGGCCCACAGGCCACTAAGGGACGCTGAGGAAGTCCTGGCCCCGAGGGTTCAACATGGAAGAGGCTGAGGGGAGCGTTTGACCATGGAGAGAGGTCAGAGCACTGGACTGCTTAGGGGTATGTTCTAGGAATGGGCTCTAGGGGCTGGGCAGGGTTGTGACAAGGGCTGGAAGGAGGGTCTCCGGGGAAAGATATTAGAGAGGTGGAACGGACGTGTCCTGCTGCCTGAAGCAGACCAAGTTGACCCTGGCTGGGGGCCTGCCTCAGCCATCACCAAAACAGGAGCCAGCAGAGTTGACCCTCAGCTGTAAGTTCCCCAGGACCACTACCGGGACCCCAGTGGCCTGGTGACCTTCTAGGAGAATCCATGCTGCAGAGAAGCACAAAGGCCAAACTCTGCCCCAGCACTCTCCACCCACACTGTCCAGAGACTGTGGAAAGTCACTAAACTGACATTCAGCCTTCCTGAGCCCACGTCTTCCTCTCTGGAAGGGAGGAATGTTAGTAACAGTACCCACCCCACGGGATCATTGTGGGAACGGAACGAGATCGTGTAAGTGACACTTACTTCAGGGCACAGGGCCCGATATCAGGGACTCCTCCTAGCATCACAGTTGTCACTCAACATGCAGAGGAGGCAGGTCACTTTTGGCTGGGCCTGGGGTTTGGTTTGAAGGCTGGGCTCTGCCTGGAGCCAGACAGCACCCCACTCGCAGAACCCTGGGTACCACTCTCGCACTGCACCTTACCCCCTACTCCTGCAATGTGGCCTTTCCCTTAGAATTAGCCAGTGAGGCCCAGGTTACCACTTACTCAACAGCTTTTGTTAAGGTCCACTGCAGGCAGACATTGTTGTGGGTACCAAGGATACCGCTGGGGACGGAATCGTGCTGGTTTGAGGGGCTAAGGGATGGAGGGCTACCTCCCCATTGGAGGCTCCTCTGGACTCCGGTAACCCTCCAGATGGCCCACCTCGGAAGCCTGCGTGCCCTGTGTGGTCAGAGGGACCTGGGATGCAGTTAGCAGCCTCTCATAGTATCAGATGCTATTTATTAGGAGCCACTGAGATGCCCCAAACAGTAAGGAGGCTGGGCAGAAAGAGATCCTGGACACTCAGAAACCCCGTCCAGGGCCTCCCCCCCCACCCCATGCAGGACATTGTTGGTCCCAATGCCTTGCCCCCTTCTCCACCCTGCTCTGCATCCCTGGCACCCACCACTATGCCCCGCATCAGCTGGCCCCAGGGCCCCAGCCTCCCAGGCGTCTCCGCCAAGAGAGAGCCAGCACAGGCCTGGAAAGCAGGGGAGAGAGGGCCATGCATGGCACGGACTCCATCTCCCCTGCCCACTGGCTGTGGTTATGCTGTACCCCACAGCCCTGGGGGAGCAGCCTCTCTCACAGTGCCGCACCTTCATCTGCCCCTTGCAGGCCTGAGGTGTCAAAGCTCTGGGGGTGCCTCACCCCCCTTCCTGGTTTCTCTTAATTCTGTCTACACCTTTGTCTCTGTCAGGGTCCCTGCAGCACCACCACCAACTGTCTCCTGCCCTGATCCTGGCTGGCAGGGAGGGTTCCCAGAGAAAGCCTCCAGGAGGCAGGGAGCTGCTCCCAGGCAGGAGCTCCAGCGCCCTCGCTTCCCTGTGGACTAACAGTGTGCTGTTGGGAGGGCCAGGGCACCGCAACAGACTAGACCCAGCAAAACCTCAGCCCAGATGAGATGGCACCACCAAGGAAGCGCTCATGTAAGAGACACTGGACGTGAGCAGCCAAGAAGGGGCACTTCCCACCTTCTCTGTGGAGACTCCTCATTGGCAGATGGGACTGTCTCCTGGGGCCTGGACCTCAGGACACATGTTCCCACCACCACAGTGACCCCAGATCCATTGGTCTCTTAACACCCTGGACATGAGGAGACACTCTCTCCATGTTTCCTAGGCAGAGTCCCGCCCAGCCCAGCCCCTCTGCCCCAGCTGAAACAATGCCTGGCCCCTTCCCCGCCACACCCAGCACACCTGGCCCAGCCGCTCCCTGTACCCAGCCCTCCCTCCCCTACTCCCTCAGCAACCGTGGCCAAAAATGCTGTCCATGGGGAGGAGGGGGCCTGGTCTCCACAGGCGGCTTCTCTGCCAGAAAGGGAGGCTCTGGGGCCACCCTCCCAAGGAGCGTCTGCTTGTTGGGGTTGGTGGGGAAGCTGCAGGGTCCCAGGCGCAGTGGGGGGGGGGGGTTCCTGGGGACCTCTGCAGGCCTAGAGGTCCTGGGAGTTGGATGGGCATCTGGCCAGAGATCTTGACCTTGTGCGTGGGAATGGTGGGAATCCCCAGCACTTCCGGCGCCCAGCCCCGGGATTCCCCTAGCGGGACTCAGGGAAGAGAAAGCCAAGTGGTGCGAGCCCCGTGGCCTCTGACCACGCAGGAGCTTCTACCGCCAGCAAAGCAGGCAGGCGCATTAAGAGATATATTTTTAATTTGATACTAAAAACAAACACAGCATTCAAGTAACTGCTGTGGATAATAAAAGGAGTTGGATGGAGGGCCCGGGGCTGGCCTCCCACAGCCATTTATTCACAGCCTAGTGACTTGAAATCTCAGGGAGGGAGAGGACAGGAGCAGGGGCCCCTTGCCATACTCGGTGCTCTGGGTTTTAAAGGTCATGGTCGTCACTGATACCAGCATCTGCCTGTGGCGATGAAAGTCTCCTAGAAGCAGCGCGGGGCGGAGTGCAGGGAAGACAGCCTGGAGAGCTGCAGGCGCCCTGGCCGCGGCGAATGGCCGGTCCCGAGGGCAGCGGCTGCTCAGCCCCAGGAGACAGACGCGGGGGCGCAGCGCCCGACGTTAAGGTCTGGGTTAAGGGCGCCACCATCGGAATGGCTTAGAGGCCTGCGCCAGGCCCGGGCGGCGACCCCGAGCTGGGGGGCGGGGACGGCTCCCGACAGGCGGCCGCGTCCACCCCCGCGCCGGCCCCCCACGCGCACGACCCTTGCCCGAGGCTGCCAGGGTCCCCTGAGCTCTGGCTGCGCCGCGGAAGGTGTCCGGCGCTGCACGCGGGGAAACCGAGGCCACGCCGGGCAGAGGCGGAGCCCGTGGACTTGGGCGGATTGAGCGTCCCGCCCGGCGCGCCGCCTGGGGCAGGAACTTGGCCCCGCGCCCGGCCACCGGGCCGCCGACGGCCTCTGTCGCCCCCTCTCGGCGCGGAGGAGTCCCTGCAGGGAACTGCCCGGAGGCGGCTGGGGCTGCGGGCGCCGCTGGGGCTCAGGCTTTGCCCCGCGCAGTAGGAGAATGAGGATGTCCCCGGAGGAGCCTGGCATAGGCCTAGGGGCCGAGCTCCAGTCCTGGGAGGGCGGGACTCTCCTCCACCTTTGTCTCTCCCCTTATCCCGGGCATCTGGGAAGGACGCCTGAAGGGAGGTGGGCAGAGCGCACTCCTGGGACTGCGCGCTAACTCAGCAAAACCCTTTAATGTGACAGTTAACAGAAAACAGGGACCGGGTGTTCACCGCGCCAGGCAAGGACCCTCGCCTCCTTCAGTGCTCCCCGAAGTGAAGGCGGCACCGGGGCCTCCCGCGGTAGTCAGTAGAGAGAATTAACTGTGATTGACCTTGTAGGTCTTGCGGAGCCTGGCCCCTAGCAAGGGCTTCGGGTCTGCTCTGGAAGGAAAACTGTCCCCAGGACCCTCGGCCCCCACACCTCCAGAAGCGTGTGGAGAGGTGCTTCCTCGCTGCAGGGGAGTCAGGACAGCACACATCTTCAGCTGGTTGTCTTGCTCATCTCCTCGCAGTCAGGATTCTGTTGGTACAAAGGGGACACGGTTCCACCGCCAGCAGGATCGTCGGTAAAAGGGGACACGGTTCCACCGCCAGCAGGATCCGCCAGGGTGCTGTTGGAGGATGCAGAGCTTCCACCTGAAGACGGAGAAATCAACTCAGTGAGGCGGATCACATAGGGAGTGGGTGACTACTGGTCTCCTGATTCTAAGTATTAGTGTTTTGTAAATCGATCCTGTGAAATTGATCGTTGAGGCCTTCCTATGGCATTGATATTTGAAGTACTGACATCAATTTATGAGGCGTATTTATAATAGCCGCGTTAAAATTCTTATCACACAATTCCAACATCCTGCTTATCTAAGCATTGGCGTCTATTGATGGTCTGTTCTCACTCGGGTGGTTTTCCTGGTTTTTGGTGAGTTTGTACTGCGTCCTGCTCATCTGGTTATTATGTTTGGAGACTTGATTCCAGCTAAAACTCTCGTGTTCACAGGCAGTCACCCTGCTCTGGTTTAGGTAGAAGTTCTGGCTTACTCCGTGAGCTTCATTTCAGCTGACAGCTTAGTTTTCTGGGCCTCTGCCATGTTGCTAAGATGTGCTTCATTCTTCCGGTGCTCCCAGGGTTCCCACTCAATCCCTGGTGGTGTCAGCAGGGGCAGGAGGCACTTCCCTGGGCCACCTACTGCCACTAGGTGACCTTCTGGGCAAGTGGCAGAAGCCACTGGGCCTGCTTCTCCTCATGCCGCTGGGAGGAGGGCAGGAAGGCACATGGCTTTGCTGCTGCTGCTGCTGGCAGGTGGGACTGTCTCCTGGAGCCTGGTTGTGGAACAGAACTGAGGCGGCCTGGGCCAGGCTGCTGTCACTTCTGCCCACAGAGCAGACTGCCCACTGAGGTGGGGGGGTGGAGCAGGGCTCAGTCTTTGTAGGACTGGCCTCGCAGACCCTGATTCGTGTGTCCTACCAGAGTAGCCACATCCTTCCAATCTCCAGTTCATCAGGCCTAATTAGGAAAATATCCTCGTATGTTGCCCCAGCATGCTCAAAGTTCCTAAGGATTATATTGTGACAGTAGTCACAGCTGAAATAGCTCTGGGACAACAGAAGGTATGCTGCCATCCTCCCCACGTACAAGCTGTTTCAGATCTTCTATTCTGGTGATGGTGTGGTGGCTTCCCTGACTAGTGTCAATTCAGAATCTGTACCCAGTCGCCCTCCCGTGTTGGCACACTTCCTTTTCCCAAATGGACAGTTCCTCTGCAAGCAACCATAGATCCCTCTGGGGGAGGAATATAGAATATTTATGGCATATATTAGTGACATTGTAAAGTCCTTCCTCAAGGGGACCTGGCTTCTCCTTTAGTCAGTGGACTCTGGGTCTGTGAACCCAGGTATGAAAAGTGATTTAAATACAGAAAGTGAGTGCAGGGCGGTGATGTTTTCATTGCAGCCTCTGTTCACCATGCTTGAATTCTTCTGTGTGTGTCAGTCAAGCAGTGCCTTAGTTGGCCGCTAATTTTTTGACCCCAAAGAATACAATGGTCCATTCGCCATCCCCATAGATACTCGAGGGTAAAGGAACTTTGGCTGCTTTTCTGGGTTTTCTGCCCACATCGCCGCTCATAGTCTGACATCTCTAACCGTGCACTTTCAGAATCCCAGCATCCCCCCTGACACTAGGGAGGGCAGTCCCATGGCCTAATCTTGTACTGTGGCCACTGACTACACAGGACACGGTACTGAGTGGCCAAAAGGTGCAGGCACACCCCCCACTGGTGCATTTCTTGTCCCCTTGGTGAAGAAAGTGCCCTGTGTGCCCTCTCCAGGAACACAGTCAAGTGGTAGAGACACTGCTCTTACACAGCAAGTCCCTTCTTACATGCCCACTCCCCAAGCCTTCTGAGCTCTTACTCAGGACTCGGAAGGCAAGAGTAGCATCTGCACCTCACTCACATCGCACCCAAGCTCACAGAGCTATCTCAGCAGCAATCTGGGTGATTCTTAAGTGTCCTTGGCAGGAAGTTAAATCCTGAGACTTAGCAGAGTTCTCCCAAATTATCAAACTCAATTCTGTATCTTCAAAATTCATTCATACTGATCTACCTTGGTGACACCTATCAGCCAGGGCTTACAGTTATTTTCATGAGATGCTGTGTATTCCTCGACAAGGAACTTTATTTTCCCACTGGGGCTATACTGGGACCTGACCCTGGTTATGGGTTTTGAAGAAGTAAAAGAGATGGGGACAGTTGTTGAGGAGAACAGGCACCATATTGGAAGACATAATCTCAAGTGAAGGTTGAGTGCAGTTCCAGGCACCGGCAGCTCTGGAAAAAGGGCGAGGGCTGCCTCTCTGTGCCCAGAGGGTCCGGGGGTCAGGCTTGGACTCATGTATCCCGATGTCTCCATCCCAGGTCACAGGACGCCACATTCTCCTAGCAAGGCTCTGACTTAAGTGTAAAAAAACCTATTCAGGGTTTGCCTCTGTAGTTCTGCTATTGATTTGGGGGCTGTCGGTATAAGAGGTTCAGTTAAATTTGAATTTCAGATAAAAACAAATAACATCACTTAAGCAACTCTGCCTGTGTGATATTTAGAACATACTTATACTGAAAGATTACTCATTGCTTATCTGAGATTCAGGTTTAACTTGGCCACTGACATTTCCTCTGGAAACCCTGCTTTGGGTCTAACCCTTAAAGTCTGGTCTGATTTTTAGCACAGTCTGCGCTGAGGTGGCAGGAGGGAAGGGTGTCGGGGAACAGCGCCCCGAGGTCTCTGCCTTTCACAGAATGCCTAAGGAGCTGGGCGTGGGCCTGTTGTTCATTTCCTAGGTGTGTGTTGGGTTTTTCTTATAGTTTTTAAATAATTTTGAATACCTGAAAATTCTAACCAAACTCTGAATTCATGTACAGAGATCATTTCAAAACCAGTGAGCTGGCCCAGCCTCCTGAGGGTAGGATTTGAGCCAGTTGTGACAGTGAACTTGGGATGGCTGCAGGAGGAAAAGGTGCAGAGGCTCAGTGTGACAGGTCCTGTCTACCTGAAACTGGAGGTGCCTGTAGGAAATGAGCAGACCCCCCGGCCAGGTGAGGAAGATGGCACGGAAGATGGGGCTGCGTGCCGACTGGGTTTGAGGTTCAGGTGGGGCAGGAGTAGGAAACTGAGGACTTAACGAGGGGGCAGGAGTGGGTCGAGTGTGGGGACACACAGGGATGAGGGTGAGGGTTGGTGGGTCGGGCCTTGGGCTCTGGGTGTGCTGAGTAGTGGGGCAGGGTGAGATGCTGCCGGAACCCGCTCCTGCCCCAGCTGGCTTCCAGCTGATGCTGACCACTGAGCCCTGTGCCAGGGTCAGACTGCCTTGAGCCGGCAGGGCCGCAGCAGTGCGGGTGAGAGAACTTATGATAGATCTCTCATGAGGAGGAGTCATGAGCTACACTGCCAACATTCTGGAACATTTGTACAAGAGTTTCAAGTGAATAGTGAAATGCAACTCACACAGTTAAAACTGAAATTAGGTCATTTCTGTGAACTATGGGAGTGAAGGAGAGATGAAAAGGATTGTTCCCTGAAATGCCTGATTTAACCATTGTTATCTAGGAGCAGGGGGACGCCCACCACCTGATGGCAGGCACCACGCACCCCAGGGCCAGCCCACTGCATCCCACTGTGTGTCCAAGGCAGAAGGCAGCTTGGAGTTGCATCTCTAGGTCTGCCCTGCACAGCTCTGCTGCCTCAGGCTGTGCGGGACCCAACAAGCTCATTGTGGCGGCAGCCTGCCCCAGGGCACACCAAAAGTCCAGGCTCAGAGGCTCTCAGGCCTGAATTTGAACCTGATCTGATCTCTCCAACTGTGTGACTTTGCTCAAGTGCCTTAGTTTCCTTATCTGCACAACCCAATTGATCCTGGGCAGATCAGGCACCTACCCAGTTGATAATGTACAGATCACACACACAGACAGTGCTTGCTGGGCACACAGTAGGGAAATCTTTCCTTTGGTTTGAACCATTTCTGCCTAATTCCTGAATCCTTGATGGATAAAGTTTCTAATTAAGTTAATTTAAATTAAAGAACCTCTCATTGGTTCATGGTTCACATGAGCTGAAGCTTCCAGAACCCTCAAACCCTGAGTGTTCTTATGGTTTTGGATTCAAGGGCTTTATTTTTCAAATTCTTCATTCTTCTTGGCTGGCCTCACTGGTTAATTAAAGCTCCTTTCAAGCGCTTATCAAAATGTAATTCCTTATGTGTTCAGATGAGGGGGGAAATGTGTTGCCAAAGTAGGTAACAAGTGGGGCAGGAGCGTTTGAAATGAAGCTAAGCTTTAAGTGGAGGGCACTGTTTCTTGCTCTCCACTCTTCCTAGTGAGAAAGCAAAGGGTAACCTCAGACTCACTCAAGAATGAGGAAGAGCTGAGCTGGGGGTGACTGTCTCAAACACAGGAAGGGCCAATGAATGCTACAGGGCTCGGAGCAAGCAGGGCTCCCTGTGAGGACAACTCGTCAGCCCCGGGTCCCACCTTCCCATCAGGTCACCTCCAGTGACCGTATTCCCCAGGGAAGTGCTATGAGCTTGGTCTGCCTGGATGGGTAAGGACAGAGCTCTGTATGGAAAATGCCCATCAGTCAAAATTGAAATCAAGGGCAACATCAAAAATGGAATTTTGATCACTGAACAGCATTTATTCAACAAGTATTTACTGAGGGCCCATGATGCACTAAGCAGTGGGACATCGCGGTACAAGTCACTTGTCCACCTTCCCAGCACTCAGAGCGGGAGAACAACCGGGTTCCCCGCATAATCACACAGGCGTACGAGCACAGTCCTGCACAAACGCGAGGGTGCTGTGGGGAAGCAGGAATGGGCACTACTGGACGGGCAGTCAGTGCTTTTCTGACCAAAGGACAGTTGAGCAGAGATCTGAACAGTTAGTGGGACTTGGAAAGGGGAGAGGAGGTCATCATTCAGAAAAGGACTGGAGCCCCGAGAGCAAGGAAGGCCCGTAGGGTTGGGAAGACCAGACAAACAGACCAGTGCCATTCCCAGAGGTTCTGCTACCCGACCCCAACCCCCATCACCATTACCACACAAACAGACCAGTGCCATTCCCAGAGGTTCTGCAACCCTGCCCCACCCCCACCACCATTACCAGACAAACAGACCAGTGCCATTCCCAGAGGTTCTGCTACCCGACCCCAACCCCCACCACCATTACCAGACAAACAGACCAGTGCCATTCCCAGAGGTTCTGCTACCTGCCCCACCCCCACCACCATTACCAGAACAGCTCAGGAGCCACGTGTATTCTCAGCTCCTGGGGACAGTCACATGAGCTTGTGTGCTGAAGAACTGGAGGGGCAGGGGCAGGTGCCAACTCCTTCAAGGCCTAGAGCACAATTCACAATCCAACTGGGATCCCTGCCCCCAGCTGAAAAACTGCAAAGCCAGAACACTTCCAAAAATGGGTTTTTGATCAATTTTCCAAATTCATAGAAGAAGAAACATATATTCAGTATCTGATAAACACATATTTTCTTGTAATTTACAAATAGTTTACAGGACTTGGCTGAGATTGGGGCCTGAGATTTTCATGAGTTCAGCTTCCTGGATTGTCATCTAAAAATCCAGATGCTCTGGTTAGCCTAATGCCAAACCAGCCCAGAGGACAGACAGGGAGGGTTGAGAGGACTGCAGGCAAGGGCAGTGGGGGCCCCGAAGACCTCAGCACTAACCATGGACTCCATCGCTGCACAGGAAGGTGGCACTTTCAGAGTCTGTGGGGTCCCCAGAGGGCCAGGAGGAACCTTCTCTCTTCTGGGGTCCCACCTCCATGAGCAGAAGTGAGGCTAACCCCAAGGCCACCCCTCCATGTCTGCCCTGTCATCCCTGGAAATGGGGGCCCCAGATAGTGAAGTTAAAAGGTGCCTCCCTGAGCCCCATCTTCCTTGTTGGGCTTCCTGCTGGGATGGCCAAGGGAACGATCCTTTCCTCCCTCTCTTGCCTGCTCCTAAATGCCAGCCGAGGTAGGGTCTCCAGACAGACACCACTAAGACAAAGTGGTAGCGAGGAGCCCCCTGCTGCCCACGCACCACCCAGAACTTCCCCGAGTTCTGCTACAGCTGAGAGCGGCCCAGGGCTGCAGAGATGAGCTGCCTCTAACTCACTGTGAGACTTTGGGTAAACACTACCCCTGTCTGGGCATCAGCTTCCTCAACTGTAGGTGACAGGATTGAACCACATGGTCCTGCAAAAGAGAAAGCCAGCCTCAGACAAAGGAAGAGGTAAGGGGAGGCGGCAGAGCCTGGAAAACAGTTAGGGAGCCAGAGGGCACCACCGACAGGCATCCTGGGGGTGCCTGGGAAGCTGAGGAGGCAGGAGCACAACAGCATAGTCTCTGCTGTCATCTGACACTGCAGATGAAAATTGCAAATGTATACACCCCTCCCCACAAAGCACCTGTTGATTACAGAGGGGAAGGGAGTGACTCGCCCATGGAGATGGACGGAAGACAGTGTCTTCATCCAGAGACCAGCAGCAGTGAGGAGGCCAATGGAATCCACGGGCCCTGACAGCAGGTGGGAAGGGAACCTGCCTCCCTTCTGGGAGATTCCTGCTGGAGATGCAGAACCCTGGAAATAGCAGACAAGGCCAAATCCAGGGACATTCCACAGAATCCAGTGCCTGTACTACTTAAATAGCACAAAATTGTGAAAGTCAAAGACCAAGAAATTTACTCTCTTTGAAGGAGACATATCTCGGCAGTAAAGAATACTAGTGAGAAAACTGGCAAAATTTGAAAGGGTTCTGATGATTTGAGAATAGCAATGTATTGTTCACCAAATTTTGATGGTTCAATTGCAGTTTTGTTTTATTTTGTTTTGTTTTGTTTTTCTAGACAGAATCTTACTCTGTTGCCCAAGCTAGAGTGCTCTGATGTCATAGCTCACAGCAACCTCAGACTCTTAGGTTCAAGCGATCCTCCTGCCTCAGCTTCCCGAGTAGCTGGGACTACAGGTGCCCACCTCAAAGCCTGGCTAATTTTTCTATTTTTAGTAGAGATGGACTCTCACTCTTGCTCAGGCAGGTCTCATATTCCTGAGCTCAAGGGATCCTCCCTCCTCAGCCTAGCAGAGCACTGGGATGACAGGTCTGAGCCACTGTGCCCAGCCTCAATTGCAGATTTATAGAGGGTTGTCTCTGTCTGCATAAAATATACACTAAAGCATCGTGTCAGCAACGGAATCACAAATGGCTGGGGGAAGACGAGTTTTGTATCATACCTGCAACTTTCTGTAACTTTAAAGTTGTTTCAAAATTTATTTATTTATTTATTTATTTAAGACCAGGATCTCATTTGTCACCCAGGGTGGAGCATAGTAGCACAATCATAGCTTACTGCCGCCTCCAACTCTTAGGCTCAAGTGTCCCTCCTGTTTCAGCCTCCCAAGACTACAGGCACGTGCCACCATAACCTACCTAATGTTTTTTTTTCATTTTTGTAGAGATGGTCTCAAACTCCTGAGCTCAAACATTCCTCCCTCCTCAGCCTCCCCTGTTGCTGGGATTTAAATGTTTTTAATTTTAGAATTTTCCCTTAAAAACTGTGTACATACTTTGATTCAGGGATTATAATATTAGAATTTCATTCTATAGCTATATTGGCATAAGTATGTACAAACAATGATATATATGTCTGTACAATGATACTTATATACCATCATAAATATATATGTGTGTCAATGACATTAAGAATTACCTACTGATATATTTCTGGCAGAATCACTTACATAGCAAATCTAAAATTAACCTTCCATCAACAGAAGACTGGTAATTCATGGGACAGATACTGTGCAGCGATTAAAATTATGAAGACCCTATAACTATTCCCCATTATAGAGAAGAGAATTGAGTCCAGAATAATACACCTAGGGAATCGTCCACCTGGCTGGAATTACCACACTTGGAGTGGTTTGAGCCCATGTGCACTAATTCAGAGAGCACACACAGGACTCATTAATAATGATTGGTTTTAGGGGTGGGGTTAGAAATAGAAATAAAAGACAATTTTATTTTCTTGTAGTCCTTATGTTCTTTGCCAATATCTTCATCACATATGACCATGTTTCATCTTCATACATGTTTTTAAAATCACTAGTTCAAGGAAATATGCTAAAGTATAAAAAAAATTAACTTCTGCTCTTAAGTAACTTCCAGCCTGGACATCAACTTTTGAGGGATTTATTAATTTTGCAAACAATAGGAAGGCATGTGGTAGAGAAATATAAACCACAGACCCAGGCCACATGGGTGTGAAAACCCTGATTTGCACACTGAGGTGGGTGGTGGTAGTCCCTACCATGACCTAGCCCAAGGGCCTCAAGTACCCCACTCCCCAGCAGGCCCCCCTGACCTCCTGAGAAGCCTTCCTCAGCTTTTGAAAGCTCTTTTCAAATTATCTAACGTGATATCCCAATGGTCCTGCAAGGCTGAGCTTTCTCTTCTGTTACATAATAACAGTAACATCTGTTTACCTAATAGCTTTATTTATTTCTTCATATTCCTCTCCCCATTTTGTGGATATAGGAACCGAGCTGCAAAAGTAGTTCCTGGAGAACGGACGTTTTGTTTGAGCACTTTTAAACTATGAAGGGAAAGGGTGCAAGCCTGGAGGAAAGAAGGAATTCCATGATTCCCTTAACATCCCTGGGGATTCAGAAGGAGGAGCAGGACCGGTGGGTGCAGATGGCGGCCCTGCTTGGGACCTGCCGGGGTTGGAGCTCCTCTGAGCACCCAGAGGCTGACCCTGGGGTCCGGAGAGGGTGCGGCACTGCGCGAAGCCCAGCAGGTGCTTCCTCACACCACCCTCCCGTCTGCCCAGGGGCCTCCGCCCTGCCCCCAGGAGGCTGCTGTGGGTACTGAAGCCTGGCAGAGCCGAACCCAAGCGGCGAGGGGCACGTGGTCTGCAGCAGGTAAGCCTGGACTCAAAGTCCCACCCAACCAGTTACTTGGCATTTCCACTTACTAGGTGGTGGCTTTGAGTAAGGCGCTTTTCTGAGCCTCAGTTTGCCCATCCACAAAGCCAGAGTAAACCGCGCTCTTCCTGCTGAGTTCGGAGGGGAATCCCCCCGACCCTGCGCAAGTGTGTGCCCAACTTTCCCTCGCTGCCGCTGCAGCCTTTCCCCCAAAACTCACTTGGAGGCGGGGGGCGGGGGGAGGGACGGGGAGCGCCCCAGGGCGTCCGCTCCGCCCTCCGCCTGGCCCTGTGCCCCCAGCACCCCGCTTTCCCGGAGCTGGGCGGGGCACAGCCCTCGTGACGCTGGCGAGCTGCACCAGGACCTGGCCCGCTGCCCGCTGCCCGCCTGTCCGCCTCAGGTCCGGAGCGCGCCAGACGCCCTGCGCCCTGCGTCCTGCCGGGCCGGGATCGCCCTGCCTCGCCCCAGCGAGCCCTGACCCGACGCCCCTGCTTTGTCGCCCTCCTTTCCCTGGCTGGACTGGAGAGAGAAGCGCTGGGGCTGAGCCAGGGGGCTGAGCATCCCCGGGAAGGTCCGGTGAGTGCGCCGAGAAGAGGCTACTGGGGTGGCGCCCGGGATCGGGGCCCCGGCTCAGGGACCGTCCGCAGTGTTCCACGCAGCCTTGCTGGTGTGAAAATAGCTCTAAACGCCCGCCGCCAGGCCTTGGTCCAGGCTGGGATGGAGGGCGCCCCAGACATTGAACCCCAAGCTCCAGGTTTCACCTGGATACCTTGATCACTGGGTCTCGATTCTGCCTCCTCCCACCCCAGCCCATTTAGAGCGAAAGAGCTGGTTTTAATCAGAGGCCCGCTGAGAGTCTGCAGCGCAGAGGGGGCTACAGGTGTAGACCTCCATGGAGACTGAGGCTGGACCCCCAAGGCCCTCTCTGGGGAAAGACTTCCTTCTGAGCTGCAGCGCCTCTTGGGGAGGGGATGAGAGGGTCAAGGGATTGGGCAATCTTGACATGGGAGAAAGTAAGGTATCCTGGCTTCCTCTAAGCCCCGGTTTTGTTGGAATCCTCTGTTTTGCTGCAGCCTCCCTGTGGCCACCCACCTTATTGCAGAGATGTGGGGACCTGGGCTTCTTCCTCCCCACAGCCCCCACCCCTGCAGGGCTGAATCTCACTTGCAAATCCCCAAAGGTTCAACAGGTTCAGACACTGTTTCTCACTGAATTCTGCTAAATACTGAAACCCCAGACCCTTTCACATGAAACTTGGGTGGGAGCCTTGGGCGGGTGCTCCCCCGTTTTTTATTCAGTAAGTTTTCACCATTTCTTCCTGGGGCTGGATAGCTGGGGGCGGGGGGAGGGAACCAGGGCTCCAGCAACTTTTGCACCAAGGTGCCAAAGCTGGCACTGCCAGCAGCCGTGGCTATTCAGAATGGCTGGGGCTTGCAGGTGCCATGTTGGCACCTGGGGGTCAGCGGGTGCGTGTTGGTCCTAAGCCAACTCCTCCACCTGACTGTGGGCCAGACAGGACTGGCCTTAGCCACAGCTTTCCTGGGAGTAAATGGAATCCCCCCGACCTGAATCTTCAGGATGGGAGCCCCAGCCATAGAGCACTGCTCTCTCATTGTCACTCAGCCTCTGCATCCCACCTGAACACTGCCACCCACAGCAGGTGTCTCACACGATAGACCGGGGACACACTTAACGGGCCTGGGGCAGGGCCAGGCACACAGATGAGGTGTCAGTATTAGTGACTCAGAAAAACTAAAGCAAGTTGAGTTTGTGCCTGTCGGGTCTGGGGGTGGCGAAAGGGCTCCAGAGCCTTGTAGGTTAACAGGAAAGGTGGCTTTAGTGCCCTTTAATGACAGTGTGGTAAAAGCTCAAGTGCACCCCAGTCTGAGGTCAGGGCAGCCTTCCAGGGATGACCATCAGTTCATTTCAGAAGCAACTTCTGGAGGAGGAGCCCTCACCCACCCCTCCCCACTATGCCCGCCCCTCACTGTCCTCTTAATTCCAACATCTTGGAATTGGCAGGCTGGAGGGGTCCAGAGAGGTAACAGAGCCCAGTCATTGTCGTGGTGCCGACCCTGGGAGGAACGGGACTTGTCCTGTGCAGCAGGGCTTGTTGAGCCTGGACCAGGGTAGGCACCCAGCCCCTCCTCTTGGCCCTGTCCTTCACCTTCCCCTGACACCCTCCCCTTTCCACCGACTAGCGCTGAGGTTTTAGATGCAAATGCAAATCCCATGTCCCCAGGCAAACGAGGCTTATCCACAACTCCCCAGAGAGCGGGGAGGGCAGAGGGGAGGGCAACCGAGCAGTGCAACACTGCGCAGTGCCGCTGCTGCTGCCATTCCAGAGCTTGGTGGTGGCACCACAGGTGTGCCTGGTGCACCCACAGGGAAGGGAGTGGCCCTTCTGGGTCCAAATGAGCTCAGTTAGCTCCTGATGAGGGCTGGAGGGCCCTGCCCATAGAATAACCACGTGAGCAGACTCAGATGGCAAACAGGCACAAGGGTTAAAGCTGAGGGCAGCACAATGGGCGCCTCTGCCCACCCCTTTATCAGCAAGAACACCAGCATGGGACAGCCTGGGATGAGTCAGAGAGCTCCTGCCACTGCACTCAGGAGGAACTGTGACTGGCTTTCCAGTTTCTGTTTGCTCAGGAGGGTGACCATCCACAGTCACAATTGTCCCAAGGTTTCTGGGAGCAACTGACCCAAGAGGTAGTTAAGCCAAATCTCCATCTAGGAAGAATCCTGCCCAGGTTTCCCTTCAATTTGTCCAAAATATGAATTCAAATCTTCCATGGGTAAAAACAACACACTGTTGAGATTCAGTTGTCTGAAGCTGGGATACCTGTCTCTGGAAGTCGGCCCCACCCTCCCCCGCCTGCTTCCTAACGTCCACACCACCTCCTTCTTCTCCATTATGGCCATTATACAATTGGGGAGGTCGGGTGGTCCCAAAGATTTAAAATAGGACTGACTCTGTGCAGTGGAACAGGCCCAGAGTGGGAGTGTTTTGTTCAGGGCCCTCAGAGTCCCTGAACTGTGTACACAGAGATGACCTGAGGAACAGAGGGAGCCTGCAGCGTCTGCCCTCCCCAGAGGCATAACCTGGGTGCCCCGACCCCGCCAGGGCAGGCAGGGCAGCCCTGCATCCTCCCTGGGTCCAGCACAATCAGTCCCCACGTCCCCCTTAACTGTTGTGGGGGATTCTCGGGAGTGAGCAGAGCAGCAGTGATGGGGGAGGAGCTGACTCTCCCACAGGCTGTGGCTGTCTCTAGCCAAGGGGCTGTCCCTTTACCACACTCCAAGTGTCCCCGTCATTGTGCTGATCTAAGACAAACTGGGGGGTAAAATGTCCCCAAAATGCCAGTGACTTTTGGTTTGTCAAAAGTCAAACATGTTCTACATTAAATTTTAGATCGTTTTAGTTTTCAAAATGCTTTAAGCCCTCCATTTCATTAATTCACTAAATGGGGAAACTGAGTCACAGTAGAGCACATCCATGGCATGGGTCATCATCACCCAGCCCCTGACTGTCCCGGAAACATGGTCCCCTGGGAAGCACTGTCTGGGGCAGCAGGGCACAGCCAGCAAAGGGGCCACCCTGGAAACCTCCCCCCTCCTTGCACCTCCAGCTCACAAGGAAGTTGGACCAGAGCTAAATATTAGCATTAGAGTAAAATTTGTCAACTGACTCTAACTTGTTCTTAATTTTTAGATGTGCTCATCCTTTCCAAAACCTGTAATAGAGCATTCTGGGCACTAAAACTGAGCACAGTGAACACATTTTCTTCAACTCAGGGTCACTATTGGAACCTTCAAGACTGTGCTCGAGGGTCCTGTGGGGACACGTGGGAGGCACGCCTGCCTCCACGCTGGCTGCCCTGTGCATTTCGGTGCTTCATCCCCAGCCTCTTCCTAGGCAGGTGGCTCCGGCTTCTCAGTAGCAGCCTGTGCCTCTCCCCAGCTCCCAGGTACCAGACCCCTCCTGTCCAGAACGCCTGACCCCTCACTCTCAGGCTCCCTGCTTCCTTGTCTTTGCTATTTGGTTGAGAAACCAAGTGACTGTCCTTATTAGAAACCAGCATCTTGAAGGGAAAGAAACACGTTCAGAGGGGGCAGGGAAGGGGCAGTGTCGAGATGGCCTCTGGGACCTTGGTTCTCACACACCATGACCTTTCCATCTGTCCCCTTGCTGGTCACTGACTGGGCTTTGAGGATGTTAAGCTCCCATGATAAGAAAAGCATCCTTTCTCCTGCTGTTTTGTTTTTCTTCCTCATACCTTGAAATTTAAGTCTCACACAGCAAAGCCTGGAATTTTGACCTCTTCTTTAGAAGAGAGGAAACGGTCACTCCTCAGCTGATGGTCATGCTCTTCATCCATTCTGAAAATAGAATTTTAATGAATGCTCTCCTTATGATGCAGGGTTTTCTTCCAAAAATAATGAAAAATAAAAATGAATAAACTCTAGTCATCCATCAAAGAAGAACTTTTCTTCCAATTTTTTAGAAACCAGGAACTGTGTGCTGCACTAGACCATCTCAGACGAGTTCTGCTATCACGTTTTCTTGTCCCGAATCTAAATCCAGCCCTCCACATACAGAGGCCACATGCTGCTGGAGCATCCTGGCAGCCTCTCACTGTGCCACGAACAATCAGAATTGTGTCTGAGAGTAGAGATAGGGAGGGGGTGGTGCAAAAAGTTCATGACATTATTTTTCACCAATTTTAACGCACAAGCCAGAGGATATTTTGGTTGACTTCCATGGGACCTATGTAGAAATTTTATTTTAAATGGTATCTACTCAGAAAATGTCGCTTTTCATAATTAACCTCTTGTGCAATAAAATCAAAGTACATTTCTAGCACAGAGGAAGTTTTGTTAAACATTTTCACAATGAATGCTTCCAAATGGCCAGCAGCACTAATGGGGGGTTGGGGCTGCTTCCCAGAATTCAGAGGTGAAATTGAGTCTTTTCACTGGTTTTAAGACTTCCCACTAAAAGCAGACAGAATGGATTCTTTCTCTGATATGCCTCACAAAACAAGGTTTTCAACTTTCAGTTCCTTACAATAGGACTTTGAGTTAGACAGATCAAACCTTCTGCAGAGCCCCAGGGCCCCACAGCAGAGCTGGTCTGGGTGGCACTGGCCTCCTCAGGCTGAGGCCCTGGCCTTACGGCTGCTGCAGCCTACTGAGGTGGGGCACAGAAGGAGGCACTGTTCTCGTGCAGTGCAACAGTAACTGAGGGACATCCCCGAGTGTCAGGAGGTAGAAAGAACTGTGAAAGGGACGGGAGATGAGGGGCGAAGGAGTGGGGAGTCCTCTGCAGCGAGTGTGCCAGCCGTGCAGTGTCCCCAGCATGCACATTTGGGGTGAGGCCCTCCCTGGTAGTTCTGCCTCTGATTTTATACCCAGCAGTGATGTCCAGGCCCCATGAGCTTTGAGGCTGTGTAATATCACCGCATAAGGAGGCAACAAGAGGGTCTCATTCTCTGCTCAGCTGCCACCCTGCATCACAGCCCCACCCCACACCCATCACCCACAGCCCCCTGTGATGTGCCCCCCACCCAAATGGATGACCTTCCTGGACCTTTGCTACTCAAAGGAGTCTGAGGACCAGCAGCACGTGCCAACCTTCACTTGCACGTGGACTGCCAAGGGCAGAGGGGTCTTGGTAAAATGCAGATTCTGAATCAGTAGGACTGGGGCAGGACCTGAGGGTCTGCTTTCCTGCCAATGCAGGTGATGCTGCTGGTCCAAGGACCACACTTAGAGTAGCAAGCAAGGTGCTAAGGTTCTGCTTAGCTGGGTTTTTAGTTTTTCTTTCCCCTATTCTTTTGACATTGATTTGGGATCAGGTCTGGTGAAGTTCAAAAGGAAGGCATAAGAGCCTCTGAAATTTGACCTCCTGGTCCGCAGGTTACCACCTGGGAACACAGCATCACACAGCACCCTGAGTGGGCTGCTGCTCTGCGGAGCACCTGAACCCTCCCAGGGTCTCTGAGGGTGAGGCTGAGAACCCCCGCCGGGCTGCCCCTATGGCTGATTCCTCTCAAGTCAGTACAACTTGCCACCCCTGGCATCCTGCCCGGACGTATATGAGTGTTCCCAGCACAAGCACACCACCCTCAGAGGCATCATGCTGGTGGGACCTGCACCCAGGGCCACTCCACCACATGGCAGATCTGGACAGCCTCCTAAGCTAAAGGACACCAACCACCAATATGATGGGGTCTCCCTGCTCCTCCTGCCTAGCAAATCAGTCTTTGAGGCATCCCTGCCTGGGAGGAGCCTGCACCCCCACTCTAGGGGGTTGTGGGGAATGCACAGGAGACCCTGAGCTGACTACGAAGTTATCATGATGTTTCCTCCTTTCTGTGCTGGTCCCTCTCCCAGGAAAACTAGGACAAGATGCAGCGGGAATGGGGGAGTCCTCCCTCACACACCTGTGGGGTCCCCTCGCAAAGCATATTCCTAGTTCGGTGATGTGACATCATCACCATTCATCCCATAAGTGAAAGAGGCTTGGGGGTCCAATGGCCAAGTGTGTGTTCTGGGGCCAGGAAGTAAATCCCTTTTAAAGTGTGGGGACTTTGTACATAGATTCATTTACCATCATTAATCTACACGGTATTTGTTAAACCACACGTGTCCAGGCAGATGTTTGCCTGTTCAGAGGGCCATTTCACCAGGTATACACAAACGTCCCAAGCTACGTGGCTTTCTGTTTTGCCTCTGACTTTGTGGCTTGTTGATATCTGTGGCCTCCCGGGACTGACAGCTTGTGATCCTGTGATGTTCCAGGTGTGACCCTGACAAGAGGAAGAAATGGGGAAAAAACTAGATCTTTCCAAGCTCACTGATGAAGAGGCCAAGCACGTCTGGGAAGTTGTTCAGCGCGACTTTGACCTTCGAAGGAAAGAAGAGGAAAGACTAGAGTGAGTGTGGTGGGGCTGACCTGGAGCCCAGGGTCCTTGATGTCCCCCCGAGGGCCATCACCCAGGTGCTGTTGGGGAGGGGTGGCCAGCCAGCAGTGTGAGGTGAGAAGCCGGGATCTGGGACACAGTTCACCTCTCTGGCCTTGGTTCCCTGGTCATGAAAATGAGGGGCTCTCACTTTCCAAACAAAAAATTCCATTGTTTTCTGGGCAGTTTTATTTCAACTTCATCCAGCTTCTGGGGTGGTAGCTCTTAAGACGGGTGATAGTCTTAAGACTATTATTGGCTGCAATATTTGAAGAATACAGGAGAGCAAGAGGTGACAAGTGGGTGCATCTTGGAACACGCAGAATGTTGGAACAAAGGGCTTTAGGGTAAAGGCTGCCTTCCCACAGATCTTCACATCAGAGCTGGGTGGCGCCCCACTCTCCACCATCCCGACCCCAGCACTGTGTTGTGCCCCTCTGCCCAGTGACGGAGCTACTGCCCAGCATCGTTCTCTGCCCCCTCTGCCTGGCATCTCCCCACCAGGGAAAACACAGGCCCTAGTGGCTCAGGGGAAGAGCCATCCCTGGCCTTTCCCAGCTCCTAGAGGCTTTGCAAATTTCATGACTCATGCATGGCCCCTCTCCTTTCTCTAGGCCTTCAGCCTATCATCTTCCAACATCCATATCGATCTGTCTGTCTGTCTGTCTGTCTATCTATCTATCTATCTATCTACCTATCTCCAGCCTTCTCTTTATGTCCCCCTCCCAGCCCTGCTTCTGTGGTCATCTTTCTCTCTCTCTCTCTCTCTCTCTCTCTCTCCCCCCCCCCCGTGTCCTCCTCTCAGTCCTCCCTCTGTGCTCACCTCTCTCTCTGACTTCCCTGCCTTCCTCCTTCCCCTGTGAGGACACCTGGGCTTGTCTTTAGGTCCCGCCCACATGATCCAGGATAATCTGCCTCATCTCGAGATCTTTAATATAATCCCATCTGCAAAGCCCCACGTGCCATGTACAGTAACATTTTCATGGGTTCTAGGGACTAGGCATTGTTCAGCTGACCGCAGGTTGTGAAGCCGTGGAGCTGCAAGAGCTGCCCTGGGAGGGGGTCGGGTAAAGTCTGGCTGGGAACTTCATCCTGAACATGCTGAAGACACAAAACATCACCAAAGCAGATGAGAAGGAACACTGGCGAGGGGTCTCTGGGGCCCCCACTGAGCAGGGTCCACAACAAACCAGCAGGTGAAACCAGGGGCAGCTCAGCCAGTGCCGCCCTCTGCGCCACTCCAACTCTCCCTTCAGCCTCAGACAGCCCTCCGGATTTCATTATGAACCAGCTGTCACCTGCTGGTCTGTGGGGGCCCCGGCAGGCTCGTCCTCCTCAGTAACTCGCGCCCCCTCCGGTCCCGGCTTATCTGAAGTGGGTTGAGCAGAAATTCTTTTGTGCTTCTTGTGCGTGGATCGCCCCCTCTGACACCAGCCTTCCTTATTTCATGTTCCCTTGGTCATTTCCCATCGCAAGGCCGACAGCACCAGGTAACCTGTAAGTACCCAAGGAAAGGGAGGTTCTCGTAAGGAGAAGGATTCTGATGGCCCCTGCCGGGTGGACGGTCTGTCTCTGAAGGTTACAGCCAGGCTCCCTCTGCTCACTGGGACATGCCGGAGCCATTTCCTCAGGACAAACTGGTGGACAACCTGCAATTGTCCCACCACACTATGTTTTACTGACCTGTCACAAGACTGGGGTGAGCTCGTTAAAAACCCAATTGCCACGTGATAGGAAAAGGTGTTGGAGTATGTCACTACTGTGGTGCGTGACACCAAAAATACTGAGGTGCAGAGGGGAGCAGCAGGGGAGCCTGACTCAGGACAATGCCAGTTTGAGAACACTGACACACAGGTGGCACTGCCGGGTTGGTCCTTTCTGTGCAAATGTAGTTTTAGCTGTGACGCACGTAGGGGAGGTGAAGGGGTGACGGACTGGTGGGGTGTCTGAGTTCTTACCGCTGTTTGTTTTCATCTTTTATTGACTGTTCTATTGGTCAAATATGTCACTAAAAGTAGAGCTGCCTTTACCTGTGAGAGGCCTGGGGGAGTATTGGGGGTCCCCCATGCTGAGAGCGGCCCTCTTCCTGCAGACTCTGCAGGTCAGTAAAACACAGTCCATGGGCCTGGGGGAGTATTGGGGGTCCCCCGTGCTGAGAGCGGCCCTCTTCCTACAGACTCCGCAGGTCAGTAAAACACAGTCCCTGGGCCTGGGGGAGTATTGGGGGTCCCCCGTGCTGAGAGCGGCCCTCTTCCTGCAGACTCTGCAGGTCAGTAAAACACAGTCCCTGGGCCTGGGGGAGTATTGGGGGTCCCCCGTGCTGAGAGCAGCCCTCTTCCTGCAGACTCCGCAGGTCCGTAAAACACAGTCCCTGGGCCTGGGGGAGTATTGGGGGTCCCCCGTGCTGAGAGCAGCCCTCCTCCTGCAGACTCCACTGTCAGGGGTGGGTCTTTCTTTCCAGGGGCCCAGCCACTCCCCTGGGTGTGGAGGGAGGGGCAGCTCCGATGCAAGGAAAACACAGAGGCTTTGCTCAAAGGGCCAGGGGCCTCCTCTGACAGGTGCCCCAGCAGCACTGGCCTGCGCTGTCCGGCAAACCGGGAAGGACCGAGCTTCACTGTTGGGAGGGACACGTGGGTCAAAGGGATGGACCGCTGGAGCACAGGACTGATGAGGGCTGCTGGGAGGAGGTGCGGGGGCAGTGTGCTGTCCCTGGGGCCTGCCAGCCGCTCAGGACCAGAAACGGACTTTGGGAGGCCCCTGTCTTCCCCTGCTGACTGCTCCTGAGCCCTTTCTCCTTCGTCTTTAGGGTTCGTTGTCTTGGGGAGCGTCAGCCAGTCCTTGTGTGGGGGAGGGAGGGAATTTCTGTGCGCACTCAGGATGAGTGGGAGCAGGCCCCAGGGTCAGCATGAGGGGCAGGTGGTTTCAAAGTGAAGCAGCCCCACACAGGACCCGTGTACAGGGCTGAGAGCAAGGACCTTCCCACTGCTGGAGTGGGTCTTCTGATGCCCGCTCGGCCCTGGACAGTGACTCTCCGTGCACTGGTGCAGCTGGAGGGCCCACTGGTCACCCAGCAGAGGAAGGGGCAGTCAGGGAAGGCCTCCTCTGGCTCCTGCATAGTGTGTTACTGAGATCAGTCACCGTACTAGAACAGAAACACAGAAAGCCTTTGCCATCCTCTTGCTATTGGAAGGGCATCCGCCTGGGGCTGCGCTCCTGGTGTCCACCTCCTGGTCCGCTGACAGCGTCCTGGAACAGACTCCTGGCGGTTGCACTTCAGCCCTGGCCTCCTCTGACTGTCTTCCTCCCTGCGCTCTGCTCATCAGCGGTGCACTTCTCCCACTCTCTCCTGACTTTTCTGTGTGCCTAGCTTAGAGATTCCTCTTTTTCCTTCTGGCCCATGACTGGGATAAACTGCCAAAGACACGTCTTCCCAAAGGGTTCACATCCATATGCTTTCATGAAGAGGCCTTTCAAATGCTCAAAGAACAAATCAATCCTGCACATTTAAACTGCTTCATACCTGAAAGAGTGTTCACTAGTCTAACCCCCCTACACATACACACACCCCTCCCACTAGTAATGATAAAGAAAGAAAACTACAGCCTAGTTAAATCACCTAGTTACATACCTACAGCTGCCCCCGTCTGCTGGGGAAACTACCAGCCACATGTAAATTAATTACAATTAAATACAATTCAGAATTCAGTTCTGTAGTCTCCTTAGCCACGTTCCAAGTTTCTGACAGCCACACAGGTGGATAGTGGCTCCCAGACCAGACCTTTGCAGAGGCCAATTTGCAATAATGTAGCAAAGTCTTACAACTGTGCTTACCCCTTAGGCCAGAAAGTGCTTGGCTAAAATCCATCCTTAGGAAAGAATCAGACAAGGATTATAAGAGGGAAAAACTGGAAAGACCCTAATGTCCAAATTTCAAGCTTTGGTCAAATATCAAATTTAACAATGGACTTAACAATGAATTACACGGCACCCATTAAAAGTAACGCTGTAGAAATAAACTGACATGAACAGTTCACCAGACATTGTTGACTAGAAAAAACATGTTGTGAAAATGTAGTTTGATCGTGTTTTAGTTGTTAAAAAGATGCAGAAAAATCTAATAATAACAGAGACTCAGCATCCATCCGCCCTTTCTCTGCCTCCTTTGCCAGACCCTCCTTCACTCCCTAAAGATTCATTTTGAAAGGTCAGGGACCCTGGCCTCGACCTTCTCTACCCTGAGTACACTCAGCTCCCAAGTGACCATGCCCAGCCCAGCACCCTCCAGGCCAGCACTGCCCAGGAGAACCTTCTGCAGTGCCGTGTTCTGCGTCTGTGTCTCCACCACGGCGCCTCACTGTCCTTGGCTATGGAGCAATGGAAGTATGGCTAATGCAACTGGGAACCAAAGTTTTAACTTTGTTTAATTTTAATTAATTTAAACAGCTGCATGTGTCTAGTCGGCAGAGGCTGCCATAGGGGCCAGACAGCATAAGCCCAGACAGTGAGCCGCAAACTTAGACCTTCCCTCCGAACTTCTGGCTTACACAGATGCCTGATTAACGCCTCAGCCAGGGTGCATGGCCATCATCTCCTGCTTAACGCCTCAGCCAGGGTGCATGGCCATCATCTCCAGCACAGCAAAGCGGAGGTCGTGATTCCCCTTCCACCTCCACAGCCCCGGTGCCCCGTCTCAGATCCAGCCTTGTCGCCAAGGTCAAGGTCAAGGTCCCAGAAGTCATGGTGGTCTCTGCTCCTTCCCTGTCAACCCATGTCTCTTCCATCATCAAGCCCCTTGGCTCAATCATCAAAACCTGCCCAGTACCCTGGATCCCCCGTCATGAGGGGGATCCTCCCGGAGAGCACCACAGGAGTGTCTGCCACCTTCTTCACTGCCTCTTTGTCCTTTCTCCCCTCGGTCCCCGGATCATTCCCTGCTCATCATCCCCAAAGATCTCCCATCGTGTTTACACACAGTCTGCCTCCTCGCTGCCACTCGCAGGCCCCACCCCTGCTTGGCTGGGACCTCCTCTTCCCGGGGGGGGTGGGTGGGTAGGGTCAAGACCTCCCTCCCTAGTGACACCAAGTGAGTCACCGACTTACCATCTGTCTCCAGGAAGGCTCAGCTGTATGCAGGGCCCTGTCACCAGCAGCCTGCATAGAAGGCTCAGTAGCTGTCCCCAGTCACACTGAGGGTGACCCCTGGGCCTTTGTCTTTGTCCTTCTGATCCTCATTACAGGTGAGGAGAGCGAGGCCGAGACAGGCTGCCCAGCCCTGAAGCACGTCCATAAACGTTAAGTGCAGGTGTATCTGGGTGGCGGGGGGCAGGGGGGAGGTTAGCTTGCTGCATATTGTGTTTTACTGTTGTTCCTCTCATCCTCTTCCCCCCAGAACACTTATCAAGTGTAAAATAATTCACAGTAGTTCCCTGGTATTAAATATCCTAGGTGTGCTCAGACGTCCTGTCACATCTCCACACCTCAAGTTCGGTTGCTGCATCTTTTAACTCTCTTGTAACCCATAAGATTTACTTCCATCTCTCTGATTTAGAGATGAAAGCCAGTTGTTGAATGTTATAGACCTGCTGACAATCTGCAGTTTGCTGGTTATACCCGACAAGGTCTGCACCAGCTCTTAGGTCCCCATCTCTCCTCTAAGTTGACAGTGAGTTCCAGGGACATGGTTCTCAAAGTGCTTCTCATCTTCTGAGGGTTCCATATTAATTCATATCACGTAGGTTTTAAAAGGTTTTAAGGCGGGTGCAGGGGCTGACACCTATAATCCCAGCACATTGGTTGACTAAGGTGGGGGGATCACTTAAGCCCAGGAGTCTGAGATCAGCAATAGAAAAACTAACCAGACGTGGAGTTGGACACCTGTTGTCCAAGCTACTGAGGAGGCTGAGGCAGGAGGATCTCTTAAGCCCAAGAGTCTGAGGTTACTGTGAGCTTTGATCATGTCACTGCACTGGGCAATTGAGCAAGACCTAGTCTCTTAAAAAAAGGTTTTAAGTACAGAAAATATTATCATGTTATTTTTTTAATGTTATACAAATATAAAGTAGAGCCAAAGTAAACCTTCTGGAAGGGAACACCCAGTTAATAGTCCCGGGTTTTTAACTCCCTCCCTCTGCAGAAGAGCCCAGAACTTCTTGGGCACCCGCCCCCGTCCTAGGCCCAGGGGACCTGGCGCTGGGAATGGAAGAAGCCAGCCTTTCCCTGGGCACTCGGGAGACTATGTTCACTGCTTATTTGTGTCTTGCCTTGTATCTCTCTGTGGTCGTGGTGGGAATTACTGGATATTTCCAGAACCCAGGAAGAATAACAAGACTCGGGTGACTCACGCCTTGGGTAGGGACCAGAGCTCGCTGACAGAGAAACACCTTGTCCTACGGGCACAGCCCCCAAATCAAATATTAGGCCTGCCACCTTCCCCAGAAAGGCAAATAGGTGGCGATGTGCATCTGTGATCTCTGCAAACAGACGGAAATTCCTGAGATAATCCGTGAACCATCTCCCAGTGTGAGACACGGGCAAACCAGGGCTTGCTTCAACAAAAAGAAAGAAAGAAAAGAGGAGAGAGAGAGAGAGAAGGAAAGAAAGAAAAACCTTTAAATAATAATCATAAGGAAGTTGAAGTCACCCTTAGCACTGGACCCCCTGGCATTTCTGACAAGCAGCTCCAGACACGAAAACACAGAAGTTGAAACAGGAAATCAGCTGCCAACACAGGGGCTGGAGATTAACTTTGGTCTGAGATCAGAGGAGATTCTCTAAGGCTCCCTTTCACGGAGGCCTGTTCTCGCATCACTGCTGGCTCCCTTTTCATCATTTTCGTCTCCCTCTGGGCTATCCCCTTTGGAGAACCTCTAAGAACTTCAGTTAGTTTACCAAACTTATTAAACTTAATTTTTTAAGCTTACTTAACTTCAGTAACTTCTGTAAGTTTCTATTACTTATTCATGTCAGGATTTCAGAGCCACATAACTGCCCTCTGTCATAGCCTTGCAGCTGTCTTCTCTCCGCGGTTCCCTCTGCCAGTGACGCGGTCTGGCTGCCACACTCCCAGTGACTGTGTCTCTCAGTGTGTGGACTCAAGGGGTCTTTCACTCACTCTCAGGTTCAGTTTCAGCCATCTGGGGTGTATCCCCAAGTTCTTTTCTCAGGAATGGCATGGAGTGTGGATGTTATATTTGAGAAGCTCTATTCCACTTGGCTGGGAATAAGATCTCAGCTCACACACTCTCCCTCGGGACTCCAAGGATGTCACTGCCAGGGCAAGCAGAGTAATGCTCCCCTCACCCTCAAAAAAGACGTCCATGTCTTAATCCCTGGCCCCTATGAGCCTGTTAGGTTATATGGCAGAAGGGGGTTAGGGTTGCTGATGTAATTAAGGCCACTAATCAGCTGACCTGGACAGAGGGGGGTTATCTGGATTATCTGGGGGGGCCAGTGCCAGTCAGAAGAGCACGAGAGAGACAGGTGTGCCGAGACTCAACCGCCCTTGCCGGCTGTGAAGGTGGAAGAAGGGGCGAATGTGGCATCCACCCCGGGAACTCCAGAAAGGGTCACAGTCCTTCCAACACCTTGATTTTAGCTCAGTGAACCCCATGCTGAACTTCTGACCTCCAGAACGTACAATAACAAATTTGTGTTTTGTTAAGCCATGACATTCGTGGAAATCTGTCACAGCAGTAGCAGGACAGGAGTGCCAGGCTTCAGCCTTGCAGAGAGAAGCTGCATGCTGGGCTACGGTCCACCTCAGAGGTGGCCTGCCCTATCTCCCCACTCTAGTAGGGATTTTTCTCCATCCTTGTAACTGGGTGGCCTCGTCAATCTGCTTTTGTGTCACCTACCCCTCTGCAACCCTTTCAAATCCAATTCACTCCATTTTCTTTTGTCTGATGGTTAGAGTTTAAGTGATTACTGCTTATGTGGCAGGGACACAAACTCACTCACACCCAAGGAACCCCCAAAAGGAGATGCAGGTCTTTTGTTTCCTACCCTGAGGCCAGCGCCTTGGCTCCCCAGCCCTCCTCACTTCCCTGGTCTCTGTCCCCAGCTCAGCTTCTCCTCCAGAGCCCCCTCTCTCACCCCTGCCTTCAGCCAGGCCAGCTTCTGGGCCTTAGGGGAGGGGTCCCAACCCTCCTGGTGACGAAGTTGCTGGTGTCTGGACTCCAGGCACTGCCCACTGGCTCCTTGCTCGTCCCTGATGCAGGGTGCAGGACCAGGTCAGCTTCCTCATGAGTGACGGTCTTGGCCACACACTGAGATACAGATGCACCCACCACTGAGCCCCGATCTCAGCCCTGGACCCACCAACTCCAGACTCTCCTAGCCCCCTGGCCTCTCAGTACGTCATGCCACCTTGCTATGGCATGGTCTAGGGTCACCTGGACGCTGGACACCCCATCACCCCACTAGCCTGGGCCCCTCCCAACTGTGGTGTTGGGCCTGGAGGGGTGGGCTGTGCTCCCTGGCCACTGCCACCCCCCTCGCATCTGGACTCCACCCCAGGAGGGGCCAAGCGGGGACACAGGTCTGACCTCTTCACCCTGCCAGCCGTGTCTCCCCCTCCACACCCCATCATTGCTGGAGGTGCCCTCCTGTCCTGGGGAAGTTTTCCTTCCATCATAGCCATCTTTTCCTGGGAGGACACAGAGCCTTCCTTGAGAGCAGGTGTCTCCCCCCACCCACTCCATTCTGCACCAGGTTCTCCATCATGGTTCTCAGCGTGGACACCCCAGGTGACTGGGAGGATGGCAGTGCGGGTCCCTGTTCCAAGGACACCACCCCACACCTCTTCCACTCCATCTCCCCATTTCCCGGGGCTCTTTCTCTCTCTGCCTTTGCAGCTGTCTCTCTCTCCTCCTGTCATCTGGTCACCCCCTCCTCTGCGTGCTGGGACAGAGAACAAACTTAACTTCAAAATGCACAGTTCTTATGCTGTTTGGCCTCAGGACCCCTTCGCTTTCCTAAATTACTGAGGGCCCTAAAGAGTGTTACTTACATGGGTCATATCTATCAATATTGACCATGTGAGAAACCAAAACCGGGGGGGGGGGCAGTAAAAATGCTTATTTATTCTCTCCCTTGCATGTTGATGTAAATATCATTTTTATAAAAAATAACTAGTTTTCCAAAACAGAAACATGAGTGAGAAGGGTGACGTTGTTCTCTGATTGTGAAAACCCCTTTAATGTGTGGTGTCATAGAAGATGCCTGAATTCTAACTCTGCTTTTTCATTCAACATGTTGTAACATGCTTGGGGGCAAATATTTGAAAAAAAGTCAGCCTCATACAGTTCCATAGTTGGAAGGGGGAGAGCACTTTAGGGCATTATGGACACTGTGCCTTACTGCCACACACAAACCTGGCAATGGGATCTGAAACTTCGCCTTTTCTGCTACGTTGAAATCCTTTGGTCTGTGCTGCCTCTTACACATTACCTATGTGTAATTTTTGTATGTTGTTCATTGGGAAAACACTGGCTCGCTAAGATGCACACTTCCCCAGTGTCGACACACTTCATTACACACAACAAAGACATACCCATTACTGTCAGGACCCATCTCTTCAGAAATCTCTGAGTGTTGGAAGCTACCACACTTTCCACAAAGATTGTATATTTTCCAAAGTTCTACTGGGTGCTTGAAAGCGTTAGTTTGTCATTGACAATAAATTCTGTCACTTCTTTTCCTCCAAGTGACAGGCTTACTTTGTCCATTCTTGAGAAAATGTCTGGCAACCCCCAAGTCAGAGTAGTTCATCTTTGGTTATTCTTTCAAGGAAAAGCAGTCTTTCATGAGAAGAATTCCTAGGGCAGGTCACAATCCAAACACTTGCCTGATTTCTTTCACGGAGACATCTGTCATCCTTTGATACACAGCAGAAGTGCTTTATGGGCTCCTCCAGTTTCATCACACAGATTCCTAAAAAGACGTCCTCAGGGATTTCATTTCAAAAAGATTCATAACCATTACTGTTTCATCAAGGCTATACTTAAATGGAATTTTTTTCCTTTTGCTTTTCAATGAAAGATATGGTGAGTGCTAGCTGGTACAGTTGGGTACCACTGCCTTGAGTTGGCCAGAAGCCCTGGGAGTTTTGCCCACTGTTGCTTATGCACCATTGGTGCAGGCATCAAAGGACAAAGAAGGAGTAAACGATGTCTTAGTATAATTATAAAAATAGCTCTGACCTTGTGCATTGCCTTGGAGAATCTTGGGAACTTTCAGAGCTCCCTGGACACATTTCGAGAACCATAATGCCCAGTCTCTGGGTTTACTATTCCACAGTAGAAATTCTGCTCATTTCCCCTCCGTTGTTGATGGCAGTTCCTGCTCTTCTGTATTTTCAGCAGCCACCTCCACCTGGGGCAGCAGAGCCTGCCCCCACCTCAGTGAGACTGGACCCACCTTCCTGTGTCCCTTTTTGCTCACCAGCAAGACTTGTCTCAAATATTCTGTTTCCAATACTAAATCACATTCAGGAGTCTTTCATTCCTGAAGGTGACTTCCTGCAGCTCCATGTTGGGCTTTGCCTGCTCATACACCTGCAGTGGAGTGACGTCCGGTCACCCAGTGTTGGGGCCAAGCAGATGCACGGACTGCCCTGGCCCCCTGCAGCCCCTTGGGACCCAAAGCTCCAGGTCTATTTGGTGTGCCACCAGCCAGCAGGCATCCCCAAATAGGGTCTCCTCCACCCTCCCTTCCAGTTCGCAGATAATGGAGAAAAGAAGCTATGTTTTAAAGACTCTGGAGAGAGCGTAAGTGCCTTTTCCTCTAGTCTCGGCACCTGAGATCTATCAACTTCCAGCTGCTATCCTGCCCCTGGGCCCTTTTTATGTATTTATGTATTTATTTATTTATTTATTTATTTTGAGACACAGTCTCAAGCTGTCACCCTGGATAGAATGCCATGGTGTCATAGCTCACAGCAACCTCCAACTCAGGCTCAAGCAATCCTCTTGCCTCAGTCTTTCTATTTTTAGTATAGCTGGGCTCTCGCTTTTTGTTTGGGCTGGTCTTGAACTTAAGAGCTCAAGCAATCACCTGCCTCAGCCTCCCAGAGTGCTTGGATTACAGGTATGAGCCACCTGGCCCGGCCCGGCTGGGCCCTTTTAAAAGAAGACTTCACATCCAGATGCGATGCCGTTGCGCTCATTCTGGTCAAGAGGGTGGTCTGGAGGTTTTCTGGCCCATGTGTGTTTGGCAAAAGCAGAAGTACAGAAGGCTGGGCCCTTCCCACATGGCTGCAGATACTTCTCTGGGCAAAGACTTTACATTGTCTCTGCAGCTTTACTCAGTCTATAGGCTGTGGGTGACCCATCTTCCCCAGATTCCTACAACTGCTTGACCCTTTTTTTTCTTGGTTTTTGAAGCTGTGACAATAGTCTTACTCTGGATCTGTCTTGTGAGTATGTTAATGGATAGCTGGAATGGGAAATCAGTGAAGTTCAGCCAGGGCCACTTTCAGCCAGAGGAAGCCTTCAGACACCTGTTAGGATGGATGACTTCACCCTGGTCCTACTCTGGGATGTCCCTGTCAAAAACACAAGGACTTGAGAGTTTTCAGAAGACAATGGTACCTAATATCTCCCTAATTTTATAGCTAAGAATGGATTCATTTTATTTCATCTAAAATTAAAAATATCATATTTGGCAGACATGCACTAACATCGACATCCAGAACAAAAGAATAGTTCATTATTATCTAGGGACATACATCCCAGTCAGTTCAACTTGGCCAGTTCACCAGGAAGCCGGGTAATTTAAAACCAGATGGTCCAGAAGAATTGTGGTTTTCCCGGACTTCTGGGTGCTGGATAATCCTGGAAACTCTCCAAGCTAAGCCTCTTCAACAGTGCTTTGCCAGAGCAAACCCAGAGCATCCACTCAACTCTTGATTCCCTACTGGAAAGGACACAGTACTTCTTGCTAAGGAAACATTGCCTGGCTTTGCCCTCAGGACACCGTGACCCTGCTCGGGAGGGTACAGTGACCTGCCATCCAAACACTGGTACAGTTGTAAACAGACAAAGAAATGCTTAAATGCAATGTCATTTCTATGAATTAATGTTTCAATTCAACATACCAAATCTGTCCATTGGAACTCAACCTACTAGTCTTCCCCCCAGAGAGGGAGAGTGGACATGGAGTGGGCACTGCAGGGTAAGGGACACCGGGGGTGCCTGTGCTGACTTTGAGTCGCTGTTTCCTGCGCATGAGAGAGCTCCGTGTGTGGTGTGTGGTGTATGCACATGTAAAGCCTGTTGCATAAACAAGATGTCCAACATATTATCTCTTCCTGGTATTTTCCAAGGGGGTTGAAGGGCAAGATTAAGAAGGAGAGCTCTAAGAGGGAGCTGCTCTCCGACACCGCGCACCTGAATGAGACCCACTGTGCCCACTGCCTGCAGCCCTACCGCCTCCTTGTGAACAGCAAAAGGCAATGTCTGGACTGCGGCCTCTTCTCCTGCAAAAGCTGCAGCCACGCCCACCCAGAGGAGCAGGGCTGGCTCTGTGACCCCTGCCACCTGGCCAGGTGAGCGGGGCCTTGAGGTCAAGTGACCCCAGTGGCTTCTGGCCTTCCGTGTCCCTTCAGTGTGGCTAGCTGACCCAGTGCAGATGTGAGTGTATGTGAGAGAGAGTGTGTGTGTGTGTGTGTGTGTGTTCATGCAAGTGCATGAGTGTGTGTCAGCGTGTGTGAGAGTGTGAGTGTGTGAACATGTGAGCATGAGTGTGAGTGTGTGAGAGTGAGTGTTGAGTGTGTGAATGTGTGTGAGCATGAGTGTGAGTGTGTGTCAGCGTGTGTGAGAGTGAGTGTTGTGTGTGAATGTGTGTGAGCATGAGTGTCAGCATGTGTAAGAGTGTGGGTGGTGCGTGAATGTGTGAGCATGAGTGTGAGTGTGTGTGTGTCAGCGTGTGTGAGAGTGTGGGTGTGATTGTTGGGAGTGTGTGAATGTGTGTGAACATGAGTGTGTGAGTATGTATGTGAGCATGTCTGTGAGTGTGTGAGCATGAGTGTGAGTGTGTGAGTGTTGTGAGTGAATGTGTGTGAGCATGAGTGTGTGTGAGTGTGTTAGTGTTTGAGCATGTATGTGAACATATGTGAGGGTATGTGTGAGTGAGCATGTGTGTGGTGCATGTGTGTGAGTGTATGTGAGGGTGTGTGAATGTGTGGGCATGTGTGAGTGTGTGTGAGCATGTGTGTGAGAGTGTGAATGTGAGCATGAGTGAGTGTGAGCGTTTGTGAGTGTGGGTTAGTGTGTGAGTGTGTGTGTGTGTGTGTGTGGTGTCTGCACATGTCTGCGCAGCACTGGCAGTGCCAGGGCCTGCTCTGGTGTCTCCGCAGAGTGGTGAAGGTCGGCTCTCTGGAGTGGTACTATGAGGTCGTCAGAGCCCGCTTCAAGCGCTTCGGGAGTGCCAAAGTGGTCCAGTCCCTGCACGGGCGGCTGCAGGGTGGAGGTGAGCAGTGGATGGTGGTGGGGCTGGGGTTTCTTCTTGTGTCCAGGCATGTTTGATATTTCAGGACCAAGTGGCTTCCCTCTGAATGGGTGATGGCATCAGGATTTAGGGAAATCTGTCCAAACCAGTTGCTAGAGTGTTTTGAATCCAAGTATTTTTGTCTTACACTAAACCAGTCTTCTTCTCTATGGTCTCCCTCTAAGGCATTTGGAAAGAGACATCTTTTCAGGGAAAGATGAGATGATGTCTGAGGGTTACCTGGGTTTGAACTTGAAAGCAAATACCTGAGCTGTGTTTTGGAGAGAGCTTGCCTTGCCCTGGTTTCTTGAGTCTGAGGCTTCTGCCATTAAGCCCTGCCAAGCATTTAGGCTGGGACAGCCACTAAGTGGGTTTCTGGATGTCCCCATCTGCAGGATCAGGGCCTGGAGACGGTGCCTGGCCCTAGCAGCTGGACGTGTCCAGAGCAGAGGCTGGGCTTCTGGGTCAGGGTGCCCTCTGTGACTCCCCACCCAGGCGTGTCCCCCAGGCTTCCCTTCTGGGGCAGTGTCCTGTTTATATCTGTCCCTTAAAGCACCCAGTTGATAGGGAGGGGCAGAAATTGGGCACAGCCACCCCTCAGCGCATTCCAGGCTTCATTGGGAATGTTGTTTAATTTAGGACAGAGACCACCCAGAGGCACCCCACCTGCAGAGGATTTTTACACTGGGAGCTGCAAACCACAGGGTGGCTTTTGGCTTTCTTTCGTGGGTGGTGGTACAGGCAGGCATAATAAATCTTCCAAGCCAAGAGATTTTCAAGAATAAGAGGAAGCCTTGCTGATTACCATGCCACAACACAATGTGACTGGGAGTGCCCCATGAGGCGGGAAGAGGCCACCACTCTGTTCTTGGGGCTGCTTCTTCACGGCTGTCATCTGTCTCAGGCTGGAGCCCAGCAGTAAACCCCACCTCCCTGCAGCTGCTCGGCCAGCTGGGAGCCATTGAGGGGTCTCCCAGCAGCTGAAGGAGCTTGCTCCAGCCCCCACTGGGTGTAAGGGTGGAAAGGCCAGGTAACGGGGGAGAAAGCCCCAGAGGCAGTTTCTTGGGACTGGGCTGGGCTCAGGAAGCCTCCTCCTTTAAAGGACACAGACTAAACTGTGCTCCAAGGTGTACACACCACGAATGTGCACAATGGGAGGGCATTCAGCACACCCCCAGGGAAAGGGCTGAACTACAACTTGAACGTTACTTTAGAAATGAAAACAATGGGCTCGGCGCCTGTGGCTCAACGGAGCTAAGGCGCCAGCCACATACACCTGAGCTGGCGGGTTCGAATCCAGCCCGGGCCGCCAAACAACAATGACAGCTGCAACCAAAAAATGGCCGGGCGTTGTGGCGGGCGCCTGTAGTCCCAGCTACTTGGGAGGCGGAGGCGGGAGACTCGCTTGAGCCCAGGAATTGGAGGTTGCTGTGAGCTGTGATGCCATGGCACTCTATCCAGGGTGA